>JAATLQ010028794.1:0-11838 GCA_013421005.1 Heliconius erato x Heliconius himera | reverse complement strand
ACGCAGATTGGCAAGTAGTTCATGTTTTCGTAATTTTGAATAGCAGAAAATTTTTCTTTCGCTTTTGCTTGGTGGTGAAAATACACGTAAGGTAAGGATTTTCTACTTGAAGTAATTTTTAATGTAAAATAGGCTTATTATATGACACAACTAACGCTAAAAGCGCATTCTTACCCATAAACTTTTGTCACAACTGTTACAATTAAATTCACATATCTATTGGGTAAGATGACATACAAGACGTGAGTATAAGATGGCATACTATGTCATCTTACACTTATAAATAGGGTCGATTAAGAAGCCAGAAGAGAAGAGCGTACTTAATGAAATTTCTCCATTGCTAAAGTCTACTTCTACAGGAAAGTCACGTGTGAACAAAAAAGTCAGTGGATCGCTGGTTATGACCTCTATATCATCTTACCCTATAGGTATGTCGTCTTACACCGGTCGACCTAAGTGCGATTTATGTTTGTTTTTTTATTTTATGTTGCTTTGATTTTTCTGAGACTACAATACTTTCGTTGATTATGATATATATGATAATATACGCAATGTCCTGATCTCACATGACTTCATTTATTTCAAATATTTGTCTTGAAAGAAAAAGTATGTCATCTTAAGCACAATTCCCCTATAGTTATTTGAAAAAATATACATAAATCTAAAAAGTTCCATTGTAATTTATATTGTAACGTAATATTGTAGATATGTAAGTTTAGTTTAAATGTGTCTTATCAGTTTAGCAATGATCCTGCTAAATCAAAGATAAAGGAATAATTGCAGTGGTTACTTGTAAATTATTTTTATCTTGATAGATATTAGTATAAATACCAGTATTAAAGTGTAAAATTTATATTTGAGAAGCTAAGTTCGAGAAAGCATCATGGCAATCAAAATCTTCCCAATTCTACTCGCTCTCTTCGCACTGCTGTTTTTAGCACAAGCAGCGCCAAGTGATAAAAATGAACTACCTGGTAAGAAAATATATTTATTTACGAACTACCCAAACGCGGCTTCGCTGCTTATTATATTATAGCCAAATTTTTAAATTGTTACATAATTTATAGCTTATATGCTATTCTGATATATGTATAAACAATATTACTGTAAAGTTTCAACCAAATCCGTTCAATAGCTTTTGCGTGAAAGTGGTTCAAACATCCACTTCCACAAATTCTCACATTTATAATATTAGTAGAAGGCTAAGAAATTATAAAATTTTTAATGTTTGAATTTTTTCACGCTATGTTTCTATTTTATCCTCTGTTCTCTGCTTTTTGAGACATCGTGTCCCACAAAGCCATTTTGGACGATTTTTTTATTGTTGATTGGGCTAATACAATTTATATTTAATTATTCCTAGTAGAGAAACTTTGTTCTCAAAAGCTTCCTACTTTAGATGTGGGAGATAAGTAAATTTATGTAATATATAATTATTAGGGCTTTTTTTTCATTTTTGTCCTCGCCTTGTTTTGTTACACGGCAACCCCGTGTAACAAATCAAGGCGAGTGCTTTCCTTATCATGTGGCGTCAAGTATTTCGTTGACACGTATCTTCAGCCTTAAGACCTATCCTTTTTGTGTCTTTTTGGATACATGTCAATCAGGTAGTGTGAGGTCTGCCACTACTCCTTTTGTTTATAGCCATCATATTAAGGTATTCATTTACATGAAAGTATAAGCATTAAATTTATATGTTAATTCTTTATTTCCAGAAATACTATTTATTGAAAACCCAGACACAGTGCCTGCCATACTGAGTCCACAGGAAGCCTTACTGGGTCCAGTTCAGCGTAATCGTATTTGCACGGCGCTACTGTGCGCGCGTGTGTGTGCGGCACTGGGCTTTAGATTTAGCTGTTGTAACGCCAACAAAATCTGTGTATGCAGAAATTAAATGTAATTATTAGAATAAATACTATGTATAAATAAATGAAATTGTATAAACAAATTAAATGCATTTTTAAATAGACTCTCAGACCCAGAAACTGTTTAACCATTATAAGAGTTTCTCTTCTTAATATTATTAAAAAAATACATATAATTTAATAGGCAATTTAAAAAGAAACATGTTTAATAAATATATATAAAAAATGCTTTTCTATGATATAAAAAAAATATCTTTTAAGATATGATGTTCATTAATTTTTAATGAACATCATATCTTAAAATAAACTCACAAAGAACACATATATTACGTAAATCAAAATTGAATTAAATCAGCTTGTCGGTGTATCCCGCACACAGCGGAAACATTGTGTAAAGACAGTCCGTTCTCCACTTTCCATCGAATTTAAGTGACGGAACTCAACGCCGCGCTTTCAACATAATCAGACTGCGTTTACAGCCCTTTTAGCCTCGAATAAATGATTATTTACGAATATTTTAATTTTTTCGCACTGGTACTAAGGCAAACGCCTGGCGACAAAACTTTAATTTCCGACACTCACCACGCAATGCCTCGAAAAATTAAGCGAAAAGTGGGGCACGGAGTGTCTTAACACTAGGTTCCTTCTGCCTACCCTGCTGTGTGCAGGATAAAGCATTTAGCTGATTTTATTGAGAAGTTATTGAGAAGAGTTGTGGAGTTCAGGTGTTGGGCAAATCCAGTGGCTGTCTATGGCTGTCCTTGTGTTTGGTATCAAAATGGTTTATCGCCTTGAGATAGTCTATAATGTCGGCCGTAGAAGATTTCCCTGACGGATGAACTTGCCGATTGCGTCTTTTTCTACGTCGATGTAGGACATGCATTCATTTTGATCCCTGTCGTATATGGCACTCTTGATGGATTTTGTTTAGATTAGAACTACAATCTCGTATGTTTCTGTAATTTCTGAGCTTCAGTGATAGTGAGGGTGCGTAAGTTGTATTTCCTTCCATATCTTTGGGGTTTGCCTACACCGGCTGCGCATGGACCAAGTATAAGGTGTAAGGGGAATCCGCTGAGATCAACGCATCCGTGTATCGTAATCTACTGAGGGTGTCATCGGGTGAATCGCTATGTATTGTTACTAGAGTGCGGAAATGAAAATAAATTATTACCTCAAGTGAGAATTGAACCTGTAAATATAGTTACACGTTAGATATATACAAATAAATTATTCCCTCAAGTGAAAAAAAAGAAGTTACATGTTTTTTAAATATTTATTTATTTTTGTTACCTAGTTTTGAAGAATCTTATATGTAAACTTATTCTTAGCGTTTTAGCAAAATTATATAACAAAAAAAAACCGACGAACCGTTCAAGCACACTGACCACTAAGCTATACGTTCTCGTCAAGCTACGTCGAAATATGTAATATATGATATCATATGATTGTTTTAACTGAATGCGAAATTTGTTTTCAAATCCCACTAAATAAGTAATTTTCTTTCCTAGGTGTGGAATAAAACTTTAAAAATGTCAAAACTAGATGAGAATAGATTTTCACCTAAATAAATTTGGGATCAGATACCTACTTAAAAAAGAAATAGGTACATTTATCATTTTAAAGAAGTATTTAAAAAAGTACCTACATCATAATTTCATAGTATGGATCTATCAATTTAAAATTTAAAACATAAACGCCACTTTTTACCGTCTCAAAGGAATAATAAATGTAATGAAAACATGTATAGTATAAATAGCAGTACATACAACGAACACCCAAAGATATGCTAAGACAAGCATATTTTATTAAAATAATGAAACTGAAATTTCTCAAAATAGTAATAAAAGCTAGTCGTGGCGCAGGAGCATAAACGTGCGATTGTTAACAAAGGAAAAAAAAGGAAAAATTGTAATGTAAATATTTATATTCATATAAATATATTTTTAGGTGATTAAAAAAGGAAACAAAAAGATAATGCTTCATTTTATATATTTATTACATCTGTTATATATACATATATAGTTAAAGTTATGTTAAAAAAAACTAGTTCAATAAAAAAATCGATCGTTTCTAGGCATTGCTGCAGACACAGACACCGCTAGAGTTACATCTACCGTGCTTGAACCCGAGTATTGAGCAGATGAACGAGCAGGTAGAGCTACTACAATCCCGTGCGTTCTGAGACGGGATAGCCATAGCTTCCAGTGGACTCAGTATGACTGGATGCGTGTCTGGGTTTTCTATGAATAATATATCTGAAAATAAATAAGAAGAATAATTTATTATTTAATATGTATGGTAGACTATCGACTTACCTGTGGCTTCGCTTGATTAAAGTTATTGTTATATTATAGGTAAATTATACAAAATATTTATATAAATGTAGCTTATGTGTTATTCTAATGTATAAGCTATAGTACTGTAAAGTTATCTAAATTCATTCAGTTGAATTTTCACATTTATTTTAGCATTACACAAACAATTATTATTATAACATTAATTTTAGCATTAAATTATTAAGCAATGGGTATAAAAGGGGTGATATTTTTATGCCGTATATATCAGGGGAAAGAGCCTAGTATTTTCTATCAATTTTTTTGAGATAATGTGAGATAAGTGGCGGAACTAAAATTCGCGGAAATTATGAATAAATAATTAATTCAATCAAATTGGAATCGAATCCAAACGTCACACTAACACTCAGCCACACACACCAGTCTCATTCTCTTTTAATATTAAATATATACAAAATTAGTATTAAAAACTCGGCCAAGCGCGAGTCAGGCTCGCTCACCGAGGGTTCCATTCAAAAACTAGAGGACTCAAGCTTTTTCTTAAATTCAGGCTTAACTTAGCAAAGCCCTTTCATCTGATACCTCACGTGAACTAGCGGCTTTAATACCAAATTTTGGCCTCTTTTAAGACAGAACCCTAAAATTGGTCTAAAATAAATAAAAAATACCCGGACGTTGCTGGTTCAGCTCTGATCCCTCGCTGGGAGCACAATGTACTGCGAATACAAGGGCTGCGAACACCGCCATCATAAAGAAGATCTTGATCGCCATGATGTAAATATTACCTCCTCTCTTTGTATTTTGAAATTGAATACGAGTATTTATATAAAATATTGCCTAGATAATATAATTTAGAAGTGTTCTAGTAAGTACTACTTCATCATAAGTGCAGCTTTAATGATTTTATCACATGTTATTACTTCCCCAGTTTCTACCTCTAAGGGATATAATTATTTTTTGTAATATATGAAAAAAAAAATTTTACATTTTGACATATAATCCATGTTATCAGATCCTCAAAAGGACTCCGCCGAAAAAAAAAAACAACAGAGTAAGAACTTGTAAAATTACAATGGCATACATTTAAGAAACTGTGCCTTAGCGCTAAGTTTTATTTGAAAAACTGATTAAAAAGTGTTAACTTAAACAAATTTGAATAATACGATTATATAAATTAAAGCTTTAAATTGCATGTGAACTAAAAAATAATATTATCAATTATTACAGCGTGTATGAATCATCAAAAGGGGAATTTCTTGAAATTGTAGGCAATAACAAAACAATACTCTCTAGATAGAGTATTGAGTAGATTCAAACATGATAAATATGATTTATATCATCATCCAATTGATAAAATAATATTATTTGATTTCCTATGAATTCTATTACGATCAACATTTTGTTTTAAAATTTTCAATACTTTGTTTAATTTGTATTATCATTAACGTCAAGCCTGTCCCTGTCCACCTCCTCCACTGCTGGACGAGAACAAGATTACGCTAGGCATCTCCAATTGCACCATCTTTGTGTACAACCGTTGACAGTCACTTGCGTTTCGTTATACGAAGCGAGAGAGAATTAGTTGGTGTTATTTGCGTGTCGTAATCCATTCGTAGCAAGCTTAAATTCTTTGTATAGCTAACGATAATTCTTAAATAGTTTATAATTAAAAATTGTATTGCATAGTATTAGGAACTATCTACTCCTATATTAAATATTTTATTTCGTCGAGTGGAAATCGAACTCATAGTCCTGTCTCGTTAACAGTCTTGAGCCGCTGCGCCACGGCTGACTTCAAAATATTATTTACCCAAAATGTGGGTCACATTAACATTTTCTGTTGCAAATTATCACAGAGATTCGTAATGCATTTTTTTTGTTATTTAAATATAATTTATGTTGAATTAAAAATATATTTCATCTTAATTTGACTTAATTACTTTTGAACTTTTTGATCATATGTAGTTTTGTGGCTATTTTAAGTACTATTTTAATACACCAAAATCAATGTTACAGCTCATTTAATTTATAATGTTTATATTATTTACGTAAGTGTATCCCGTATACATAAGACATACTTATGTCTTGACAGAAAGTGGCCTTGACACTGTCTCTTAGTGCTAAGGCACTCTATTATTCGCTTATTACACATTTTTGGAGATATACACGCATCAAGTAGCGTGACTCGAATCTGCGCTTTCCCTTGCTTCCAGAAATTATAGCGGGAAAATACAAATATTCTGATTATATATTACTTTCAGCTTAACATGTGAACATTATATATACATAAGTCGATATATGTAATGAAACAACATCATAAATCAATAAATAGTTACTTTATTTCAAAAGGCAAGCAGATAATTTTAAGCAATAGTAAATGAAAGAGAAATTAAATTAAAATTAAAATCAATGTATAAAGACGTTGGTAAAGAACAAATAAAAAGTAATATTATTAATAAGATACATTTATTTTATAATATGGCACGAATAGAGCTATTCAATTTCTACAAACACAGACTCTGTTCGCGTTGCAGCGACTCCATCTAAAGCCGAGTGCCGCACAGACGCGCGCGCACAGTACCGCCGTGCAGACGCGGTTACGCTGAGCGGGGGACAACAAAGCTTCTTGAGGACTCAGTCGAGCGGGGAACGTGTCTGGATTTTCTATGAATATTATATCTGAAAATAATGAAAGACAACATTATGTATATATCTTAATTATACTGAACATAAATATCAAATAAGTTAATACTTCTCAATTATTTGTTAGCCACTAGCTACTATACATATATAATTTTGTCGTTGATTACAATTTATTGCGTAATTTTGCATTTGCATTTTGCACTAAAAAGCTTATTATTGTTATGAAATCGTATATGAAATTAGATAGAAATTAGATATTCTTACCAGAAAGCTCATTTTTTTCACTTGGAGCTGCTTGTGCTACAAAAATAAATAACAAAACAACTAAAAGAAGAGGGAAGATTTTGATGGCCATCATGCTTGTTTCAGCTTAGCTTGTTTTGTGTTTGGTTAGAAAAGATTTGTCGCTGATATTTATACAAAATTTTTGTTTGTCCAGATAATCAAATTTATTTATAACATATTATTATTGTTTTGTGTTTGGTTAGAAAAGATTTGTCGCTGATATTTATACAAAATTTTTGTTTGTCCAGATAATCAAATTTATTTATAACATATTATCATTTATTTAGCTGCAAAGTATTATAAAATTTCTATATTAATATGAAATTTGATGTAATCAGTACTACGTAATTTGATAAGGATATAATTGATAATGCAAAACCCCCGATACAAAAACTCTAAAAAGTAAACAGACGACTAAAAAAAATCTGATAATTTTCACGGCTAAGCTCTCTCAAATCATTGCTAAAAGCACTCTTGATTAAGACACCTTTAAAAAACTAGATCAAAATAAAATCATCCATTTGGGAGCTACGGTGCCAAAGACAAACCGAAAGATACACATACACAGATATCAAACTTATAATATCTTTCTGTTTTCGTCGGGGGCTAAAAGTGAAAGGACAGGGAGAAAACTAAATAATCATCTAATCTTAGTAAATAGAAAGTAAATCATAATTATTAATGTTAATATGAAATCTAAAGTGGAAGTATAAATTAACAAATATAATGTATGCATAGAATCTAACACGGGCATATTTTTTTTTATTTCTAGTCTCTACAAAAAGAAGTATGTGAGGAACAGAGAGTCATAGCTCTAGGTTCTCTTTATCTATCCTGCTATACTCGCATACTGAAGCTGCTTAATGCGCGAACTATTTTCGTGTCATCACATGATAAAAATAATATATTTTTTCACACATACAACAGGGTAAGCCGAGGGAATTTAATGTTAACACACTTCATTTCCCATGTTTAGCCATATTTTTGGCGTTGCACTTTGTCTTGACACCAGAGAGAAGAAGTAAATATTTTAAATATTTTCTCGACTGGAAATGGGGCCCACATCTTGGCGCATTGCCAGTCACACGCTTGTGCCCTTGTGCCACGACTGGCCTCATAATTTATAGTTTATAATATTATATACTTATATTTTTGGGTATTAATCTTCATAATTAAAAAAAAAGATTATTTTAAATGTCGGCAATAATATTAGATTTCATTTAAAGTGGAACCCATCCATCTCATAGCAAGTCTATGAGAAAACAAGGCTTACCCTTATTCATTTTAGTCATATACATTCGTTGTGTCATGGAACAAACGAAATACGAGTTTACGAGTAGTATAATATGCAATAAAATACGATTAACGATTTGAGTCAGTTGATTTTTTTATCAATGATAGATAGTGATTAGTATAAATATCGGTAGCATATCACAAAATGTATAATTAAATATCCAAAAGAAAGCATTATGGCGATCAAGATTTTCTCTTTCCTCGTTGCTCTATTTGCTCTACTCTGCGTAGCGCAGGGGGCTCCAAGTGAAAAAAATGAATTACCTGGTAAGAAGATTTAATTTATATTATTTTTATAAGACATAAATATCTTTCATATTATATAATTATTATTTCCAACCATTTAGAGCTTTGATGTTCTGGCTGAAATAAAAGCTGGTCATAAATCTATAAATTCCTAATCCGCAAATACGAGTATACTATACCAACAAATACGCTATTAACTAATCTGCATAAAAATTTTATATGATTTAATTGTTACTTTCAGATATAATTGAAAACCCTGACACGTTCCCCGCTCGACTGAGTCCTCAAGAAGCTCTGTTGTCCCCCGCTCAGCGTAACCGCGTCTGCACGGCGGTACTGTGCGCGCGCGTCTGTGCGGCACTCGGCTTTAGATGGAGTCGCTGCAACGCGAACAGAGTCTGTGTTTGCAGGAATTAATAAATACTAAGATATTTATTTTTTAGTTTACTAAGATGTCTATTTTTTAATAAAATAATTAAGAACATTAATTTTATTATTTATTTTTTAAGTTTAAAGTACCTACATTATTGATTTTATAACCATATATAATAAACGTATGTACATATTTAGAATATTTTACATACATATATAATATTTTACACGACACATAATTAAACATGTGTATTAAAAATTATGTAAATCTTTTGTTGTCTTGGGTATTAAATACTATTTATTCAGTATTATGTTCTATAAATTTTATATTCTAATGAATACATATACAATCTTAATATGATAAAAATAGGTTTCCATAGAACAACGTCAACATTTTCCATAAAACATTCATAATAAAGTTAAAATAAAAGTCAACAAACATTTTTCGTTCCGTTTTTACACGCTTTTATTAGATCAAACTGTAACTAAATAACTATTTAATTTAATAAATAAGAATATGAATTATACGCACTTTTGATTGTTGTAACATCATGAAAATTAACAATTATACGTATAGATTAGATGGCATGTAACATTGAGCTGGTTTGATGATAGAATTGGAAGATGTCTGATGAAACCTCGGACTGTTTACTAGCTTATATATCAAGTTTATGCTCATTACATTCGTCTGTGTCTTATGTTCTTATGTTCTACTCGAAAAAAATGCGTTTTTTTTAAACAGAAATTACTGCGTGTCTTCAATTTTTATCAAATATTGAAGTTCCTTGCAGCACAGAAAAAATCAATCTTCTAGATACACTTCTAGACAATATAACAATCTTTGATGTAGGTTTTATGCGACATGACTTTAGACCCCCAAAAAAAGAATAATGGCCATGGTCAATTTATATCCTAAGCAGCCGTAAGTATCTTTACTGATTGTATATATTGTAAATAATTTGTCAAAACCCATTTCCCATTCATTCTCCCACTGTGATTGTTGTACCAAAAATGGCACAATAATATGTAGATGAGGTCTAAATTTATTTAGAACCCTCCAAATATATATTAATTTCTCTTAATTTATTATTTGTATATGTTTTTATTTAATAATGGTAATTATTTAGTTAATTATTTAGTGAATCGGTCAAAATATTTTTATGATTAGATTTAAACTATCAATAATACAGTTTTAGAAGTACGTTTTACGATCCCTGAAATATAAATAATTCTGCTGTTGACACTTTCACAAATAACCTTATTTTATTAACGAATAAAAAAATAATTTATTATAAAATAAAATTCTTAAATAAAAATATATAATTTAAGTATATATTAAAAATAACTCTCTAATAAGTACAGCGTACCTTTATTTTTTTTAGTCAGAAAGCCTAATGAATCAACTTATCTACGAGTATTTAACATATCATATGTGGCTGTACCCAATTTGTTAAATCAAAAATAAAGCTCTTTTTACAAAAATTTACTTAACCAAAAACGGAGCTGCTTTTTTATTATCTACTAAATTGCAGAACTCAGTGTCTTTGCAAATTTTCTAGTTTAACTTTGTTTTTTCGACAAGCCATGACATAGAGTCCACCACTCAACGAGCAATGTCCTTAAATTAACAGAAGTTGGTCAATATTTAAAAAATGACCTGTTTTATTTTGTAATTATACTTTACGTTACTGTAACATATTTGGAGGAGGTCTTTAGCTGCGTAGGGTCCTTGCAGATAAATAAATTAATATATAATAAAAAAAGTAACACTAATAATAAATGTATGTTTTTTTTTTACAAGAAATAAAGGCTTTCTATTTATTACTATTAACCATTACGAGCTATAATAAACCCACTAATATAATGGGTGTAAAAACATCTTATTTTTAAAAGTTTAATAATTTCATTTATTAAAGAATTGTAAGAAAACGTGAACAATTTAATAAGCAAATTACGCAGTTATTTGTATATATTTTTGTGAACTGACTATACTACAAGAGGGGACTATAATATTATATTTTGTATAACAAAATATAATATTATAGGCCCCTCTGGTGTCGAGGTTAAGCGCGGCGTTGAGTTCTGCCACTCAACACGCAATGCCTCCAGAATTCGGCAGAAAATGGGGAACGGAGTGTCTTAACACTCCCTCTGCCTACCCTGCTGTGTGCGGGATACAGCGTGAAGCTAATTTAATTTTAATTTTTTATAACAAAATTAAATCCAAATACAAATCAAAAGTTTTTAATTCCGCTTACTACAAAATGTTCCCTGACTAATTTTAATAAATGATGTATTAAAAAAATATGTAGAATATTTTCCTTACAAGTGTAACGAAAAAAATTTTTAAAATTCTTAGGGACCTTTTAGTTTCTCAGTAATTTTCAAATATATATATCTTTTACTTCCATTTAGTTGTTGTACTTGTTCTCGTGGAGATTGAGACAAAAATTCTTTCTAATCATCAACACTACGGAGATCACCTTGATGAAAGTCTTCTTCTAATAAGTCCCCTTCGTCAGTCGGTACTTAAGCAGACGCTAGGACAGCTTTGATCTTAAATTTTCGTAGATACTAGTTACTACTAATTTCGTAGACTGGATTATGAGTAGTAGGGATTGGTGCGTTCTGGCTCATTAAATTGATCGCCTTATCAATCAAAATTTTCCGCGGATTTTCTCGCGGGTCGCGGTTTTGATTAATTAATTGGCCGCGGATTAAGTTGATTACCCCAGATCCGCGGCTTTTTTCGCGGTTTTTCTCGCGGGTCGCGGTTTTGATTAATTAATTGACCGCGGATTAAGTTGATTACCCCAGATCCGCGGCTTTTTTCG
>JAATLQ010028777.1:0-115583 GCA_013421005.1 Heliconius erato x Heliconius himera | reverse complement strand
CTCAAAACTTAATATCTCTATAATTTTGCGAAAAAATGGGGAACGAAGGGCTTTAACCCTAGGTTCTCTCTGCGTATCTTGCTGTGTTCGACATACTGCGTGAAGCTGAAAAACATCAGATTTTTTTTTAATATGAACTAGTGGTTCCTGAGATTACCACATTCAGCCAAACAAACCGTTTATATAATATAATATAGATGATATACAAAATTATGTATTTTAACAAAATTTATCTTGAAACATACACTCGGGTCAAAGTATTGAATTTTTAAATTCTATCCTGACTCGTCAGTTATGTATATCTCTTTTATATGAACACATATAACCTGAGTGATCGTAAGTGGCCCCAAATAAAGCTGATTAATTGTAATCAGTTCGCCGTCGAAAACCCCTTTGAAAATAAGCTCAAGTACCTACTTCGTGATATACTAGGGATGTACCTCTCCAAGTTACTTGAAATGAGTGTTTGAATTGTTACTAAGTGAATTAATTATAAGTCATATTTAATTTAAGTTACATCTTCACTATTTTTTTTCCTTTTTTAGCTTCACGCTGTATCCCGCACATAGGCGGGTAGACAGACGGAACCAGGGAACCTAGTCTTAAGATAATCCGTTCCCATTAAGACACTTCCGTTCCCCAGTTTCGAATTCAGGAAGTATTGAGTGTTGAGTGGTAGCACGGAACGCCACGCTTAAAAATAATCAGTATTAATTTACCTAATGTATAACAGAAACCGGAGATGATGAGAAATTCTTTTTACCGTCGCAAAAGTTTGAACAGGCATGTGAATACGAAAAAGAATATTATAAATTATAATTATATTATATGTGTATATTTTTGTGACGTCATACTGCCTGTATAATTTATATTTAGAAAACGTATAAAATTTTTTTGAACATAGCGGGACACGAACCCGCGCCTCCTGGAAACAGACAAGGCGCTCTGACCACTAAGCCATACGTTCTCATCAAGCTACTATAACTGTATAATGTGTCTAGTTTAATGTACTTACACTAAACTTGAGACGTCCTTCGCTACTTCCGATACAATGGTTACGTGTTCAAAACCAATTGGAGGTATATTTTTAAATCAAATAAATCAGCTTCACGCTGTATCCCGCACATTGCAGGGTAAGCAGAGGGCACCTAGTGTTAAGATACTCCGTTCCCCACTTTCTGCCGAATTCTGGAGGTATTGCGTGTTGAGTGGCAGAACTCAACGTCGCGCTTTGCCTCGACATCAGAGCGAAGATATGGGAATATAAATTTAAGTAAATATTTCATCTCCTCGAGTGTGGATCGAACTCACAACCAGTCGGTTTTACAGTCACACTTTGTGCCACTGCGCCTTACCTTACGACTGGCCTATATTTTTAGTTATAGAAATAAAGGTGACACTGGTCACGCTATAGAATGGGCGAAAACCTATATACCGCCAGACTTCTTTGGCAGTGGGTTCTTTTTGACGCGTAAAAAAGTTTCACGCACAGCGGGCCAAGAATCTCAACATCTAAACCCAGACACCAATAAACAAACCTATCCATCAGGCCAATAATTGCGATGAATTAAAAATGACTATGCGCTACGTATAGAGCAAAGACTCAATCCTCAGCACTGAGGGAACCATTGAAGAGACGGAGAGTTGGCTGGGTAGGCAGAGGCAACCCACTGTTAAAACGCTACATACCTAACGTGACCGGGTGTCCCGTTTTAGACGGGACTGTCCCGTTTTTCGCTTGTTTTTCCCGGTGTCCCGAAACATGCTACCGGGACATAGTAAAGTAGTAGTTGTTCGGTTGAAACATTTTTCTGTGATTATCGTAGTATGCTAGTTTTCAAAAAGCGGAATTATTAAACTATTTAGCTAGAGCCCTTTCATCTAATACCTCACTTGAACTAGCGGCTTTAATACCAAATTTTGTCCCCCTTTTAAGGCTATTATATTTAACGATTTCTTACCTGTAGATACTAAAATAGCCAAATAATAATAGTCAATCGGAAGTACCCTATGAATTTTGATTCACTTGATAGTCCATATCATTTTTTAAGTTAATGTCATTTTTTTAAGGAAAATATGGGACCGAAGATATAAATGTATAGTTTAAATTTCAACTCGATATCCCCAAACATTCCTGGGATAAAGGCTCTTGACGGACAGATTGACAGATTGACAACTAAGTGATCTTATAAGGGATCCTTTTTTCCTTAAAAGATACGAAACCATAAACACGGTGTTTTCCCTTCAGACGTCGATAAAAATTTAAGTCATCCTAAAAAAAACAAAAACATGTCTCTAAAAGAACAAAAGTCACTAAGAAAAAACGAAAGCACAACTCCACAAAAAAATGTCCCGTTTTGAGCTGACCGATAAATGGTCTCGTTATCCATACCCCACTTGCCGACGAATTTCATTACCATTGCGTGTTGAGTGGCGGAACTTAACGCCGCATTACGTCTCCCAAAACGAAATCAAAACAAGTAAGTCCTATAACTGGAAGTTGTTTACTCGTTGAATTGATTTATAAAGGAAATCAAGTGATCCTCATCCCGTGTTTACATTTGATATTTCAAACAAAATAAGTGCAGCAACGGTATAAATGCACAACCGGGTCAACTAAAAATATCCCGGGGTGACACATGCGTTCTTAAAAAGTCGTAAAATGAAAAATTCTTATTTAGAAAACCACTAAGCCATGCGTTCCAACGAACTTATGGCCTGGTGGTCAGAGCACCTGGTCGGTTTCCAGGAGGCGCGGGTTCGGGTCCCGCTACGTTTAAAATTTTATACGTTTTCTAAATAAGTATTCTTCTTTCCTAAGTGTGGAATAACACTTTAAAAAATGTTAAAAATCCTAAAAAGAAATTCGAATATCATTTTAAACTTTTAATTGAAATAAAATGAACAATTTAATTATCATAAAAATCTTAATCGATCTATGGATATACTTACATATATTTTACTAGATTTTATCTCACATTAATTTTATATCAGTGGACAAAGTGAGATTTGTAAAGTATTTAAGTTTATTGTTATATTTTTTTAGACCTTTAGACCACCAAAGTTAAAAAGTTGGACCTACTTGAGGTCCATTTTTTTTTATATAACTTGAGAAAACAATAATAACAGTAATTATAATAAAAATAAAATTTATCTAGCATTTCATTTTGCAAAGAAATTTCAAATGGCAAATATCTCGGAAACGGTAGAATAATCTCCTCTATTACCTGTATCAGTTTGACTATCTTCCAATCATCCTGTATATCAGTATGAATGAAATAATGTCACATTTTTTTTAGGCCGCCGTGGCGCAGCGACATAAGGATGTGACTATAACACGACGGTTGTGGGTTCGATCCTGACTCGAGGGAATGAATTATTGCTTAATAATATTTTCATTTCGTCGCTCTGGCACAAAGGCAAAGACCCGGCGTTGATTTTCGCCACTCTACACGCAATGCCCCCGGAATTCGGCAGAATATGAGGAACGGAAGTGTCATAGTGGGAACGGAGTGTCTTAACACTAGGTTCCCAGGTCTCCTGTGCCTTTTTTGCTACGTGCGTGATATAACGTGAAGCTAACAAAAACGAACTAAATAAAATAAACTCGAATATAAATGTTTCTTTGGTATGGTAAATTTACCAAAGTGAATTCTAGCTACATTTGTTATTTTCGACAATGCATTTTCATTGACAACACATTGCAATGCGTATAAAAATAGTAACTCAAGAAAAGATTTTATTCAATGTTTATATAAAATAAGTTTTTTTTAGCTCCCTTATACAGCAAGGTAAATAAATACCGTGCTGTATGAGAGAGAAAACTTAGTGTTAAGACACTCCGTTTTCCACTCATCGTCTAATTTTCGAAAATTACATTGCGTGATGTATGGCGGAACTCAACTCTCCAGTGAGGTAAACAATTTATTCCCCGGAATAGGAATCGATCCAACAACCATTGCGCATTTACATTATAGAGGAAGATCTGTACCTCTTTTTACGTATCTGCCCATCTTCAGGTATATACATACATAATTATAACAAAAAAATGCAAAAATAAAACACTAATGATATATAAACATCCATTCAAGAAAATGTCTTTGACCGTGTTCAGTCGGAGTCCACTTAGCCATGACCCAAAGTCTAATATGAGAACAAGTACTGCGGATGTGAGATGTGAACTTTAGCAAAGTGAGAGATGCATTTTATAGAACTTTAACATTAAGTTTTTTTTAAAGCTTGCTGGTCTGGCGATAGTAAACTGGAGGCCAGTCAGGCCATTTGTAGCGAAAGGGTATACGCGTGGAACTGTATATGTTGCAGGTTGTGAGTTCGATTCTTACTTAAGGAAATGGAATATTTCATTTTTTTTCATTTCCTCGCTCTATTAACGAGACAAAGTGTCGAAAGTCTCTTAATGGGGCCGGAGCTTCTTAACACTAGGTTCCCAGATTCCCTCTACTCTACTATGTAGGAAATACAGCGTTAAGCAAAAAGAAGCAAAATTTTATAGTAAAATCCGCGCAGTCATATATTTCCACAACAAAGCAACAACAGTACTCACGTCCTTCTCCTTGGCGTAGTAGAGCGTGCGCCCGCGCAGCTTGAAGTACCTGCGCTGCCATCGCTGGAAGCTCCTCGTCTGCTTCATCAAGTAACCTTCTTTGACCACCGGCTGTAAAAGAATAATATATTTAATATTTTTTCTAGCTTCAGGTATGCTACATGTGTATCACGCATGTAGCAGGGAAGGAAAGGAAGGTAAAACTTAAGACACTCCGTTCTCTGCTTACTGAGTTAATTTCGAGATATTGTGAGTTGATTGGTGGAACTCAATGCCACGTTTTGTCTTGTAACCAGAGAAAGAAAATAAAAAAAATAATTCATACCTCCAAGTTGTACAGCTTGTTTAAAATATATAATTCCGTATAGACAACTGTGCACGATGTGGTAGTGTATTCGTTCGATAACTCTACTCCGACAAATGTTTTTTTTTTTTGTTTTTTAGCTGCATGCTTTACAGCGTACACACACGTAGCAGTAGGCGAAAGGAACCTAAGAACCCAGTGTTAAGACTACGTTCCCTCAAAAAATTGACGAAAACTAAAACACGGAAGTGTCTTAATGAGAGCGGAGTATCTTAGCACTAAGTTCCCATGTTCCCTCTGCCTAAAGGTTACATTTAACTTAACAGAAATAAAATTTACTGTCATGGTGTAAAAAGTCAAGCATTTCACACTATACCACGGTGACCTTAATTTTCCTGGAATTTTGTATTTACTTTTAGTTCATTCCTTTTCACTACGTATCATTATTTTTTTTTTGCTATTTTCCGGTGAGGAACTAACCTACATTTGTACTAGACGATACAGCGTAATGAGAACATAAATAATAACTTAACATCTATGACCCGAATACAGCCACCCATTAGACGCTTAGAAAGAGAACTGAAAAGCCTGGTTTAGAGATCAGCAAATAATGAAAAAAATGGGTATACATTTTGTGAAATGCTATTTTGCCTGAAACTGTGATATGCCTTTTGTAAATGTTATTAATAATATAAACGTGTAATGTTAGGATAATATTAAATAATTTTATCACTTTTAGGCTCCCGTATCTTTTAAGGAAAAAACGAACCCTTATAAGATCGATTTATTGTCCATCCAACAGATACAGATAAACAGACAGATATCTGAAGAGAGCCTCTATCTTGCTTGGAAATATCGAATTGAAATTCAAATCATATGCCTAGTTCTTCGGCCCCATGATTTCCTTAAAAATAACGAATTTATAAATGGAATCAAAATCAATAGGGTACTTCCGGTCAACCTTTATTAAATTTGGTAGCTAGCAATTACAGGTAGTACTAGTTTAGAAACAAATCTGAAAACTATACATTTGTAGTTCAATCCTAAAAAATAATAGCCTTCAATAGCAAAAAACACTATAAAGGGAGTTAAAATTATTAAGGGACTTCCGGTTAACCTAGAATTATGAAATTTAGCAGCTATTATGTGCAGGTACTTTACATTTGTGGTTAAATTCTAAAAATAGTAGCCTTAAAAGGGAGGCAAAATTTAGTATTAAAGCCGCTAGTTCAAGTAAGGTGTCAGATGAAAGGGCTGTGGCTGAACCGAGCCTGATTTTCAGAAAAAGCTCGAGTACTCCAATTTTTGTACGGAACCTTCGATGTGCGAGCCTGACTTGCACTTGTCCGGTTTTTTCTTCTATTTCAATTTATTTTTAGGAATATTTTAACAAAAAAAATACTTTTGTTATTTAAATAAATAAAGAGTGGCAACATTAATAAGCAGCACATATGGGGGTAAGAATAAAGGTTTTGATCTAAAAGGGGACGTAAGTCATTGAGTCGAGGAGTGCTCTTGAGCAGAAAAAGCGATTTCAAAGCGAAAGGTTTCAAATAAATAATATTACTGTCGTTAATTTTTCCAATACAATAATAAATTTTACCACACGAAGTCACGATAGGATTACTTTTTTCTTTTTTTTTTTATCCACCTGGAAAGAGATGTGGATTTTTATAAAATTGAAATTAAATTATTTACAGTCAATTTGGGTAACTTAGACAAATACGAGCGATATTTTACATTATCTTTTAAGATTTAAAGCACATTACAAGTGTTTGTGTTTTATTAGTGCTCTCATAATACTTTATACCCATAGACATTCATATAAACCTTTTAAAACATATCAGAATAGAAGAAAATCAGAATTTTATAATCTGTCAAAGTTACCCTTATGAAATGGGTAAGTTTAACAAACTACAAAATTCTGATTTTCTGAACTTAAAAAAATATGTGCGGAACACAGAGTATTGTATTTTTTCAATGTAATGTAACAATTTCTACTGTATTATGCCTTCTCATAATTAAGCAGCCTGTATAAGGGCGTTAAATGAAATATAGTATAATAAACCTTTTATCAAAATAGGTTTTATGATAGTCGTCTATTATTTATATAGTAGTTGTTTAGGTAGTAATGATTTATTAAAGAGGGGCATGTAATAAACGAATTTATACCTAAAACCAACTGCCACTGCTCTCAGTGGATATAAGTATACATAGATTCAAATTCTACCTGAAAGATTATCTTTGATGTATTTTGAAAAAATATTCCTCACATTTGTAGCAGAGCAAGCAGAGGGTGCCCTGGGAACCTAATGTTAAGACACCGTCCCATTGAGATTCTTCCGTTGCCCATTTTCCGTCGAATTGCCAAGGCTATGTTGAGTTGCAGAATCCAACTCTGCGCTATGCATTTTTACCGGAGTGTGAAAATAAAAATATTAAATATTTCATATCCTCGAGCGGTAATCTATTTTTTCGCACTTACAGTTGCACGGTGGTGAATTTTATCTAATTAAGTCATAAATCATTACCGAAGCAAAGAAATATTTGTGGCGCAGCGGTACAACGCAGTGTCGCGGGTATTTTTCATTTTCTCGCTCTAGTAACAAGACAAAGCGCGGCGTTGAGTTCCAAATCCAACGCAATATATCTCGAAACTTAGGAGGAACGGAGTGTCTCAACCCTAGTGTATCATTAGTGTTTCCTGCTGCCTTCTCTGCTATATTCATACAAGCTGAAGATTAGACAAGAGCATACACACGAACGAAACTATGCATACTCGTATGCATCATGAGATTCGTTGTCAGGAGAAACAGAGTTTTAATTCTCATACATACATATAATTTACCGTACAGATCTTCGTAAAATACTTCTATATCTATCGAAATTAAGATATTTATATCAGATAGTGAGAAATTACTGAAGTTTCGATAAACTTGTTGACATTTCACTCGATGTACGCCCCAACGGGTGGATTTCATGTAACTTGGATAATTTCAAGAGTATTTGCTAAGTTTCATCGCTGATAACTTTATTTGGTTTCTTAGTTATGATCTCGTAGAGTATGTTCTATTTTTTTGTAATTTTTGTTTTTTCTTATGTTTTATGAATTAATGTTATTTTTAATAATTTAATTATAGACAAAAAAGCTTTCCGTTAAGCTTCTGGGAAAAAAAATCCACATTTCAGAGTTGGCAAAGAGAAATTAAGTCCCACCTAAAGCGCTGGTTGAAAAAGAGAATTTTGAGTCGCTGAGACGCTGCGCACTGTCTCACTGCGCAAATTTTGCTTAATTTTACTTTATATGCTATGTAATATTTAGTTATTTACGTACTAAAAGTTACATGTTGTTATGTGTACTAAAAGTTACATATTCATATTTTACTCCCCCGATTGGAAATTGAACCCATAACCGTCACGTTTGTTTCCAGATGCTATCCCACTGCGCCGTTTAGTGTATAATCTAACATTAAATTTGCACGTAGACTAGTGCATATCATACTGTCACGTCCAGTGCATGTTGCACTGAACGTGACAGTTGTAGATTAAAATTCTCTTTGGGGGGCTTTTACATTTTAATACAGGCAGTTATTTAGTCCATTTAATGCAAAAAAAAATAAAAAACAGGAGCCGATATGGCACTGTGGCACAGCGTGTGACAGTAAACGCGACGGTGTTAGGCTCCATTTGCGCTGGTAACAATACATAGCGCAGTGTTGAATACCGCCACTCAACATGTATTGTCTCAAAATTTGGACGGAAATGGGGATCGATATACACTAGGTTCCTGCTACCTACTCTGCTATAATAGGGAAATACCGTGAAGCTGTTCGCAAGCTTCTCTTTACAGAATAAAAAAAAATCCAATTTCGTCGCTCAAACTAACAAATAAATTAATTAAACGTTTTTTTATAAAAGTTCTTAAAAAAAATAAAAATTAGCTTCACGCTGTATCCCGCACACAGCAGGGTAGGCAGAAGAATCCCAGTTGTCCGTCCCCTACTTTCTGCCAAATTCTGGAGGCATTGCGTGTTGAGTGGCAGAGTTCAACGCCGCCCTTTGCCTCGGCACTAAACTCTGGTTCTGCTTACTCTGCTGCGTGCAAGATACAGAGTTAAGCTAAAAAAAAATCATATTGTTCCAAAATCAACCTAGATTAGGCAGTATTGGTATAAAATACAATATAATGTGCAAAGGTATTGATTGACACGCGATGACTAACAACAACAGGTCATTATATGCGATAATAAGTTCAGTTAACTGTAAAAAGTTCATTATGCCTAAATTTCTAAAATCTAATAATGTTATATAGAGGCCGGTCGTGGTGCAGAGGTACAAAATATTGCTGTATAATCGACTGGCTGTGGGTTCGATACCCACTCGAGGAAGTGAAATATTTATTTACATTTATATTTTTATTTCTTCGCTCTGGTGTCGAGGCAAAGAGCAGCGTTGAGTTCCGCCACTCATCACATAATACCTCCTATCCTATCCTGCTGTGCGCGGGATACATTGTGAAACTGATTATTAAAATTATACTTCTATATTTGTTAATTAATTATATATTTGAGGCTACCGTGCTATTGTAAACGCTATAAGTTGTGGGTTCGATTCCCACTCTCTAGTGCTGCACTCACAAATTGTTGCTTTTACAATTCAAGGAAATATTAGCTGCACCCACAACATTTTACACTTCAAAGAAATATTTTCATTTCCTCGTTCTGATAACGAGTGAATTTAGTTCCACCACCCATTTCACACGCAATACCCCCAAAATGCGGTGGAAAGTGGGGTACGGAAATGTTTAACACTAGGTTCTAAGGTTGAGACCAGTCGTGGCGCAGGGGCACAAAGTTTGTCTGTAAAACCGACTCTTTGTGCGTTAGATCCCCAATAGAGGAGTTTTTTTTTTAATTTTTATTTCCATTTCTTCGCTCTGGTGTCGTGGACAAGCGCGGCGTTGAGTTCTGCCACTCAATACGCAATGCCTCCAGAATTCGGCAGAAAGTGGGGAACGGAGAGTCTTAACACTAGATTCCGTCTGCCTACGCTGCTGTGTGTGGGATACAGCGTGAAGCTAATTTAATTTAATTTAAATACATAGATAAAAATGACGACGGGACTGTTGTGAAAGTTTTGAAGATATACTTTACAACTCTATTACTCGACTTCAAAATATTTCAATGGATTCGACGTGAAGGAAATTAAGTGTTTTCACTAAGTTAAATTGCAAATTTTCGAGCGCCTCTTTGAAAATTTGATAAGAGAGAGAAATGTATAGTGATAAATTTCCGTTCCTTTAAAGCTGTAACGAAATGAAAATTGAAGATTTCAATCGAAATTGAAAAATTATAAATTTATACCCAATAATAATGGTAATTATTTAAAATTTTAAATTTTTTTTGTAGGGTAGGCAGAGGGAACCTGGAGGCATAGCGTGTTAAGTGGTGAAACTCAACGCGGCGCTTTGCCTCGTTCCACAGTCATACCAGAGCCAGCAAATGAAAATATTTAATTTTCTCGAATGGAAATCGAACCCATAACCTGTCACGTTTTTGTAATTTCAAACTTGAAAAGAATAATAGTAGATTGTGGCACTTTTGATTTTCGTGTTGTGCTTATAGATAAAAAATGTCAATTTTCTATCAAATTAACTAACTGTAAACGGGTCTGTCCCCATTCCCTCGAATTCTAATAATAATTAAATTAATAATAAAAATAGTTCTACAAACATTTTATTTATTTAAATTTCCCGCTTTGCTAGACAAAACACAACGTTCAGACGCAATGTCTCGAAACTTGGACGAAAACTGATAATTTTAGAGTTTCTCTACCTATGGGGGAAAAATGGTGAAGCTGCTAATGTATTTGAATCCGTTTCTTAGATCCATATCCCGTTTCATTCGTATTTTTACATATAAATTCTGTGTAAAATTAGAAATGAAACGGGATATGATGTAAATAAGCAAAAATTTACATTTATAATTCCGCAGAAAGGTTAATTGGTTACTTGTCATGTACAGAAAGAAATATGGCTGCTCTCTAACATTTATTTAGAAATAACTTAAGCACAAAAATATATATATATACGTATATACCAATTAAAGATTTACTTTGATGTTGTAATCCTATTAGCATTTATAACTGAGTTATATTTTAAATAACGACCCCGAGGTCTTTCCTGGAGAAAAATGTTATTTCTATTTTATTATAATAATACAAAAGTAATATGGTCGGTTGCCTTTTTAATGAATCATCCCATCCCGTCTATAATTATTTTGACATGATGTATATGAGAATGACTAACTGGAACCATTTCTTTGTAATGAAATGTTCTTTTTATAAAAATAATTTATTACCTATATAATAAAAAGAAAAAAAATGTTTTAGTTTCTTATCAAAGAAAAAAAGGTCAAGTCTATCTCACCACCATGATCCTATAAGGGTTCCATTTTTCCTTTTTAGGTACGAAAATGAATATCTAAAATTAGTTCCCACGCATTTCTAGAATTTGCAGTTTCACGTTTTTCCCGCATAACAGAATAGACGAAGGTGCCTAGTAGTCAACTCCTTCACTCTGTGTTTGTGGTGAAATTCAATATCGCGCTTTGTTTGCCAAATGCAAAATTTATAATTAATTAAACAAATATTGTTCTGTTTTTTACGGTACGGTTGAGGCCGGTCGTGGCGCAGCGGCACGAGGTGTGACTGCAAAACCGACTGGTTGTGGGTTCGATCCCCACTCGAGGAGATGAAATATTTACTTAAATTTATATTTCCATTTCTTCGCTCTGGAGTCGAGGTTAAGCGCGGCGTTGACTTCTGCCACTCAACACGCAATGCCTCAAGAATTCGGCAGAAAGTGGGGAACGGAGTGTCTTAACACTAGGTTCCCTCTGCCTACCCTGCTGTGAGCGGGATACATATGAAGCTAATTTAATTTTTAATTTAATTTAATTTAATTTTAATTTTGCGGTTCCGTACCTTATAAGGAAAAAAGGAACCCTTATAAAATCACTTTATTGTCCGTCCGTCTGTCTATCTGTATGTCTATCAAGAGCCTTTATCTCAGGAACGCTTGGAGATATCGAGTTGAAATTCAAACTGCACATACTGCTACAATAGCTACATGACTTCCTAAAAACGTATTTCGACACTATAAAGGAAATCAAAATTACTTTCGATTGATCTAGAATTATGAAATTTCGCAGCTAGCATCTACAGGTAGTGCTAGCTTAGAAAAAAATTTGAAAACCATACATTTGTGGTTAAGTCCTAAAAAAATATAGCCTAATGGCTAAGGGGTGTAAAATTTGGTATTAATGCCGCTAGCTCAAGTGAGGCCTTTTCTAAGCAAAGCCTGAATTTCAGAAAAAGCTCGAGACCTCCAATTTTTGTACGGAGCCTTCGGTAGGCGAGCCCGACTCGCGCTTGTCCGGTTTTTTTTTTTTTTATGGAAAAGGACAAGGCAAACGAGCGTTCGGGTCACCTGATGGTAAGTGATTACCGCCGCCCACGGCCCGGTGCAACACCAGAGGAGCTACAGGTGCGTTGCCGGCCTTTAAGGTGGAGATAGACGCGCTTTTTGAAGGTACCCATGTCATATCGACCTGGAAACACTGCCGCGGGTAGGCCATTCCACAGTTCCGTGGTGCGTGGAAGGAAGTTCCTACGAAACCGCACAGTAGTGGATTGCCACGTATCCAGGTGGTGTAAATGATATTTCAGCTTATATCGTACTGTGCGGTTAGAAAATTCGGCGGCAGGTAACAGGTCAAACAGTTGTTCAGAACACTCCCCATGATAAATGCGATAGAGAACGCACAGCGAGGAAACGTCTCTACGCAAAGCCAAAGTATCAAGCCTTTCACAGATTATTGGGTCCCCAATGATTCGAATGGCTCTGCGTTGTATGCGATCAAATGGTTCAAGCTGATACTGGGGTGCACCAGCCCAGAGGTGAGAACAGTACTCCATATGAGGCCGAACCTGGGCCCTATATAGGGCCAAACGGTGTTTTGGCGTTAAGTACCGTCTCGCTCTGTTGATGACCCCCAGTTTCTTCGAGCCCAACTTGGCCTTGCTTTCCAAATGATCGCGATACTGGCAGTCACTCGAAACATTGAGGCCCAATATACTGATACTGGGCGCGGCTCTAAGGGGAATGTTCTGAAAAACTGGTGATACGATAAATGGGATTTTTTTTGTGGTTAACGCGCAAACTTGTGTCTTCAGGGGGTTAAACTGAACTAGGTTCCTTTCACCCCATGAGGAGACATTGTTGAGGGATGCCTCAACGGAAGACACAAGTTTATTTCGGCACTGTTCGGCGTTTTTCCGAGAAAGACTTGCTCGGCCGGAGTAAACAGCGTCCACCGTGCTATCATCTGCATAGCAATGAATGCTAGAATCCTCTAACATGTCATTGATATGCAGAAGAAACAGCGTAGGGGACAACACGCAGCCTTGGGAAACGCCAGCGTTCACGGGCATATGTTTAGAGTAAAAACCGTCAGCGACCTTGATGCTGCGCCCAGTGAGAAAGCTGGCGATCCACTTGCATAAATTCTCGGGAAGCCCATAGGATGGAAGTTTAGCCAGGAGCGCCTCATGCCACACTCAATCAAAGACCTTCGCCATGTCCAAACTAACTGCCAGGCCCTCTCCCTTGCTTTCAATAGCCGCAGCCCAGCGATGGGTAAGGTAAACTAGAAGATCACCGGTTGAGCGACCATGGCGAAAGCCATATTGTCGGTCACTAATCAATCGGTGATCCTCTAGATAAACCAAGAGCTGGCTATTGATAATGCTCTCCATGACTTTTGAGAGCAGGGAGGTGATAGCAATAGGCCTGTAGTTAGATGGATCGGAACCATCGCCTTTCTTTGGTATCGGGTGGATAAGAGCCCTCTTCCATGAGTCTGGGACAACGCCGACAAAAAATTTAAATACAAGCTTGTGCATTTAAAGTTTTCAATAAACTGCGACTGCAACTTTTAATACACGTTGCTATGGCAACGTATCGAAATTTCTTAAGATAATATATTACTCCCCCTAGTGAAATACAACTTTCGTATAATATACAGATACAGGCCTAATGCGCCACGATGGTGTAAGCTTGGATAAATGTCCTACAAAATTGAATATAAGAATTTAAATTAAAGCTCTATTGGATAGTCTAACAAGCCAGCTGAGCCATACATTCACATCCTACCTGTCGGAAAAATTCTATACGATTGTTGGATTTTCGTTGACATTTTCTAAAGAAAAAAATATATGAAAATTTACATGTTTTTTCAGCTTTACACGGTATGACGCACACAATAGGTTAGGCAGAGGGAAACTAGTGCTATGACACTCTGTTGCCCATTTTCCGCCGAATTTTGAAGGTATTGCGAGTTAAGTGGTGGAACTCAACGCCGCGCTTAGCACAACACCAGCGAATAAAAATATTTCATTTCATAACATAACACACACACACACACACATACACACACACACACATACACACACATACGCACTTTGTGCACCTATACCTATACCTCAATAAATAATAGGCAAAACTTAAGAACATCAAAATTTTGTTATTATAGTAAAAAAATATATTAAGCGAGCTTACATTGTAAACGCTCAATGAAACTTACAAGCTAGGCCAAAATGATTAATTACAGAAATGTATATCTTAAAAAGATCTAAGTAAAAGTCCGTAGCGGTAAAAATATACGACTGGACTAGTGGACTTTTGCAGTCTTTAGTTTTTCAAATTGCTTCTATTTCTAAAAGGGATAAACTTGTTCTAAAAATGGCTGGTGCTGTTTCGTAACGTTATCACACGTAAAAATAAAATATAATAAATTTTTCGATATTCGTGGGTTTTTTTTTTTGTATGTGAACTAAATTCTAAAACCTGGTTAATCATGTAAAATTAATTAGTAAATAAAGCATTTTTAAAAACCTGATCGAAAACTTTACCGTAGTTCGTGGTCACGGGTAGACTGAGGTGACGTCCGTCAATCAATTGACATTATTATATCAAACTACCACCAACAATTTCTTACTTCCCTGACATACTCTCCTCGATTTTTGCAGACGTATCTTGACCTCTGGTCCAGTATGACCCACGGTGGGTCCAAAGTGGTAGAAAATTAAAAGTAATAATAATTATGTCACTATCAGAACCCAAAATCATTTCGTGTACTGTACAATCACTGATAACGCTCAAACGACACACAAACAAACATAAATTACAAAGTAAACACTTAAAAAGTAATACAAACTCAATAAATTACATACTCATTCCAATGTCTTACATAAAGTTGACTATTTCTATGTATAAGAGCTAACATACTAAATTAAATGATGGCAAAATATCTTGGTTTGAAGCCAATGCAAAATGATAATAATAATCCAACGGTCGTTGATCCGTACGTAGTGAATTAAGACCGATATGAAACACACTTTAAAAGCGAAAATGGTAGGTAAAGGTGTGATGGTTTTGGATACACATCACTTATTACTTTTCTTTTCTCTACCTTGTCGCTCGGCGCTGTGTCCCGTATGTAACATTTGAGGAGAAGAAACCCCAATTTCTGGCAAAGTTTTGAGACAATTCGTATTGAGTGACAGAACTCAAAGAAGCGCTTTATCTTATTACAAAATCGAAGAAATTAAGATTATTAAATCGCCTGAGTGAGAATCCAAATTCACAACTTACAACGCATTATACATATTTATAACAAAGCAAATCCGGCATTAAGTTCACCACTCGACACGCAATGCCTGCAGAATTCGACAGAAAAATAGAAAAGAAAGTGTCTTAGCACTTAGTTCCCTCTGCCTACCGTGCTGTGTGCGGGATATGAGGAATAAAATTTCTCAAAAACATTGTGAAGTTAACAAAAAAGTTTTTTCTTTTTAATTTCTCACTAAATCTGGCATATCACATCTATCTAGAAATTAATAATTCTAATAAATTATTATTAGATAATAAATAGGCACAATTTACCCGAATCTCCCCTACTTTGTTTCCACAGACATACAATATCTGCATCTGGCGTATTTAATCGAGCGGGCCGTATCCAATTATACCCGCGCCGTGACTCGAAGGAACTTACTCATATAACATGCTGTAATAGATTCTATTATTGTTTTGCATGATATAACAATTTATAAATATGTTATTATTATTTTTGTGTTCTATATCAGATGTTAAGAGAAAAATTCGTAGCGGTTTCGTAGCGTATACTGTAAATGTGGGATGTGGACTCGATTCCAACTCAGGGGAATGAATTAGTTTGGAACCATCAACGTTGAAGGTTGAGGTTGTCGTAGCATAGGGGCGCGACGGTTCTGGGTTTTATTCCACTAATATATTTAATATTTTCATTTCTTCTCTCTGGTAAAGAGGCAAAACGTGGAGATTAGAGGGCTTTTACACTTGGTTTCCAGGTTTCCTGTGTGGATCCTGTTATGAGCGGGATACAGCGTGAAATATACAATGTCAATAATTTATTCTTCCGCGTTGGGATCGGATTCACGGCCATCACGTTGTGCCTACATACTAATATAGTAACTTAATATACTTTCTATACTCAAAATTTTAAATTATTCCTAAGATTACCCTCGAATAAATTACCTTTCAAATAAAAAAAACAAATCAAAGTCAGTTCTCCATTTTGGGACTTACAATGGCCCAGACAAACATACGTATACACATATACACAGATACGTCAAAGTTACAAAACTCCTCTCCGCTGTTTTCATTAAATTAAATCACCTTCACGTTGTATCCCGGACACAGCAGGATAGGCAGAGGGAACCTAGTGTAAAGACACTCCATTCCCTACTTTCCGCCGAATTCTGGAGGTATTGCGTATTGAGTGGCGCGAGGCCAGTCATGGCGCAGGGGCACAAAGTGTGACTGTAAAGTCGACTGGTTGTGGGTTTTATCCCCTTTTAAAAAAATATTTACATTTTTTTAAATTTCCTACTCGAAGAAATTAAAAAAATGTAAATAATTTTTGTATGTATATTTCAATTCAACTTTTTTATGTTCATTTCTTCGCTCTGGTGTCGAGGCAAAGTGCAGCGTTGACTTCCCTGTTTTCATCAGGAACTAAAAAAGGAAAATTTGTCATTCTTAAAATATATATTCCATTAAAGTTTAAAGATATCAAAAACCTCCAATTAAACAGTACAAATTGAAGCTACCTATACATAAAATATATAATATACCTACATATAATATATAAAAGTATATCCCGGTCAATACTCCCAAAAAACATTAGAGTACGTACAACACTTCACAGCCAGGGATCGTGTTTCCGTAATTGCTAAACGTCCGGGACGCGCCACTTGCTCGTGACATGTGAGGAACGGTGGCTTTTAACTGTAGAAGATTTATAATATATGTCGAGTATATATATATATATATATATATATATATATATATATATATATATATATATATATATATATATATATATATATATATATATATATATATATATATATTTTGCTTCACGCCGTATCATGTACTTGTACATAGTAGAGTAGGTAGAGCGAACCTGGAAACCTAGTACTAAGACACTGCGTTCCCATTAAGATACTTACGTATCTTATCCCATAAAGAATATATACGTTTCCCACTTTCCGCCGAATTCTGAACGAATTGCATGTTGAGTGGCGGAACACAACACCGCGCTTTGTCTGGTTACCAGAGCGAGGAAACGAAAATATTCAATATTTCATTTCCTCGAGTGGGAATCGAACCGACAACCTGTCGCGTTTACAGTTGCACGCTTGTGCCCCTGCCTCACGACTGTCAATTAATACTAATATTTACTAAAATACACAGTTAGAAATATACCTTTTGTACCGAGATCACATATCTAACATTAATAATGTAAAGCTCAAGAGTTTATACTGGTACATAAAGAGCGGCGTTGGACTCTGCCATTCAACGTAAAATGTTTCGCAAATTCGGCGGCGTACACGAGACCGTCTGTCGTAATACAAATCAAAATCAAATCAAACCAGCTTCACGCTGTATCCCGCACACAGCAGGGTAGGCAGAGGGAACCTAGACACTCCGTTCCCCACTTTCTGCCGAATTCTGGAGGCATTGCGTGTTGAGTGACAGAACTCAACGCCGCGCTTAACCTCGACACCAGAGCGAAGAAATGGAAATATAAATTTAGGTAAATATTTCATCTCCTCGAGTGGGGATCGAACCCACAACCAGTCGGTTTTACAGTCACACCTCGTGCCGCTGCGCCACGACTGGCCACAAACCGGTGACTGGTATGTCGTAATACTAGGTTCTTTTTACCTACCCTACTATATTCAGGACACAGCGTGAAGCAAAAAAAAATAAGTAAAATAGAAAAAAAAGAGTGACTCATAACGGAATCCACTTCACTTCTTTTCATATTCCACAAAAGAATTCCAAATATTAATCGATCAAAACTTCAATATAACAGTACTACAATATGAATAAGAAAACGTTAAGATATTTATTATCTACCCTTGTCACTCCCTACACACCACCCTACAGCCCTACAGCCCTACAACCCTATAACCCTACAGCCCTACAGCCCTACAGTCTATAGTACAGCTGCCAATCCCTCATTCGGTCACCGACTGACAAGTGAAGTAGGTCTATACTCTATACTGAATGAACCGAGATGACCTCAGTGGGGCGGAGAACTGATTGTAGGTTCGATATCCGCTCAGAATAATATTTCTATTTTTTTTTTATTTTCCTGCTCTCATAAGGGAAAGCGTGGCAAATCCTCAAGAATTCAGCGGAAAGTCGGGAACTGAACTGTTTCAATAGTGACGGGGCTTAGCACTAGGTTCCTAGGTTCCCTCTGCCAGACCTGCTATGAAAAGGACGGCATCCAAGAAGCGCGACTTCTAGTTCATTACGTTCTAATTTTTATATGTTTTCTGAAATATTTTAGTGTGGAATAATTCTTTAAATGAAAAAAAAAATACTATAATATACCTTCCACATTTAACCAATACTACTTTCCTATCAATTTTCATCAACGTAGAGGGTACATGTTTACGGAACTCAACACTGCACTTTGTCACCACTTCACCGATAAAGCAAACTGTATTTTTAACGCCACGACGCGACCGGCGTCACAAAATAATTTTTAAATGCATAAGATTTACATTGTCGTATAAAAGACCGTATTCTCATACGCTTAAAAATACATTAGCCATACTCCTGAGAAACGCGACAATTGTCGCTTAAAATCCCATAGAGCTACTAATATTAAAATAAAAAATTCGTCGACGCAGCGTTATATTCCGCCACTCAACATGCAATGTCTCAAATTCTGACGAAAAGTGAAAAACAAAGTGTCTTAACACTAAGCTCTTTTTGCCTTCCGGGCTATAGAGTTCATACTTTGCTGAAGAATAAGATAATTTCATCTCCTAAGTCTAGGTCAGGTAAAGAGCGACGTTAAATTCCACCACCATGTCAATAGTGTCTAAATAGTGGGTTCGATTCCCGTCTAGGAATGGGAATGAGGTGCTTGTGGAAAGGAGCGTTTAACATTAAGTCCCCTTTACCTGCTATATTGCGAGATACAGCTTGAAGGAACCACCAGATACTCTCCACCACTTCAACTCCAGCAATTTTTAAGGAGATAAAAACAATAATATGTATCTTAAATTTTCTGAATACTTAATGTACTAAAACCTCTGTCTCAAACACAGACGACAGACTTCAAAGGAAATAACACAATTGATTGTACGCTGCGCGAGGGTTGAGGTTTCCCAATAAATAATGTGAGTTAAAATAATATTGTTAGAATTATCACGGAAATTCGTCTTTATAGAACTCACTCCCACTTGGCTGTAGATCCTCCCAGTTTTTTGCTGATATTTTTCTAAGTAACATGCTTGGTTTCTCATAGGTGTCTCGTGTTCGTTTCAATATAAATAAACTCTACATACTCATAAAGACAAATACGGAAGAGTGCTTTAACATTTGGGTTTTTTTTATTATTGAGTTGTTAGGGCGCCACAGATTTTTGTCATCCGTGTCGTTTTAGTTCTTGATTGGTTGTTAAAATCTTGGTTTCTTTGTTTTTATTTAATTAGACGTGACCATTTATATTTTAACGTTCTGCGCTTCTTTGTGTCAATATTCAGGTTTTGTGGTGATTGATCATGTTTACTGTGGTGCGTTACTTTTATCGTTTGGGTTTTCTTGAACATTTCATCAATAAATACGAAACTGCATATGTAGCCATAAGTGGCCTTCATGGCGCAGTGGCACAGCGTGTGATTGTAAACTCAACAAGTTGCAGATGAGTAACAAACCAAAGCGCGGAATTGAGTTCTGTTACTCAACACGCAATGCCTCCAAAATTCGGTCGAAAGTGGGGAATGGAAGTGTTTAAATGTGAACGGAGTATCTTAACACTAACACTAGTTACCCAGGTTCCCTCTGCCTACCCCGCTGTGTAGAAAAGCAGAGTAGGGAAAAGTAAAGTGAAAAGGTTCTTACTAGGCAAGCGTGCACAACCGTGGACCGCATCAAATATGATCAGGCGTGATGCGATCAAACGCAAACTTATATCAATTAAAAATATATATACATATATATGTATGAAATACAGCGTGAAGCTAAAAAAATGTTGCTATAGCATAAAAAAATTAATAAAATTCTAAATTGTATGGAAATTAATATAAAGATATTCAGGACTGTCATGGCTTAATTTCATTTTCATGAAGAGGAATGTATGAAATTTGAAAATATGTCTTACAAGCGGAACGTTCGCTGTGGCTGCCAAATTTCAACTTGGCGCCTGAAATGATGGCTGTGCAGTTTTGTAACAAAATATTCCTGAATAATTCGAAGATAAAATACTTTCATAAATAATAATCTTAAATACTATTTTTTTAAGCTTCAAGCTGAATTCCACACATATGTACCTAGTATGGTAGGCAGAGGGAATCTAGGAACACTAGTTACTCCGTTCCCACTTTCCGCCGAATATTGCGTGATATTTCGTGTTCAATTACAGAACTCAACGCCGCGCTTTGCCAGTTAGCTACCAGAATGACAAAACATTACAAATTTCTCTCCTCCAAGTTGGAATCGAACCCACAACCTGTCACGTTTACAATCGCGAGCTTGAGCACTATGCAACGACTGGCCTCAAAACTATTATAATATTAATAGGCCTAAACTACAACAACTTCACTACCACACAAACAGCTATACACAAACGTTAACAATGTTTACAAATACCCTTGTGTTCCCTGAATCTCGTCAGCCCACGTGGTTCACGGATATCCGGCTGTCAATCTTACACGTATTCACCGTGAGACGCTGATGTAGGGCTGCTCTGGAGTAATTACAGTACGGGAATAATAGAGTTTTGTTGTGGATAGTTATGTCATTATACAGAGAAATATATTTAGACTTATTGGACGCTTTATATAAGAGGTAGAGGCCAGTTGTGGCGCAGTGGCACAAAGTGTGACTGTAAATACGACAGGAAGTGGGTTCGATTTCAACTCGAGAAATATTTAATATTTTCATTTCTTCGCTCTGGTGACGTGGCAAAACGAGATGTTGTGTTCCTGGGGGGAGGAACGGAAGTGTCTTAACACTAGGTTCTCCTTTTTAATTTCATCAATGCTTCTGCTTCTTGTGTTCTGTTTTATTATATGATAAAATAATTTTATAAAGATTTAAAGGAAACCTAAATTTAAGACAGCCTGTCTTAACTTTCGGTCGAATTCTGGAGGCCTCGCGTGTTCAGTGTTGGAACTGAACGCCGGAATTCGCCTCGTTGCCAGAGCGAAGAAATGAAAATAATAATTAAATTTCCCTGAATGGAAATCGAAGCCACAACCTGCCACGTTTACATTCGCAACCTAGTGCCCATACACCACGACGTGCCGTAAATAAATATTCAGTTCAGTAAATAAATAACTTATTTACAACTTTTCAATGGTTTTCGCTACAAAAGACGTTGGTTGACTGATGGCTGAACAAATACTGTGAGCGTTTTCTTAATAGATATTTAATGTGTGCAGCCATATTAATTATTCAAATGGCTCCACTTAGCCTGAGTGAGCCACCGCCGCTACATCCCCCACCAACCCCCCACCAATTAGTATAAAATGACAATATTGTCACAATTACTTATAAAAGTTGACAAACTTAAGTTTTGCGGCCATATGCACTCAGTTTTGTATGAAATTAAGTACAAAAATGTAAGTTTGTATTGTTTTTTTTCTATTAAATAATTTTAAAAAATCACTTTTTGGATTTTATCCTTTATTTTTGTTTATTGTAAGTTCGTACTTTTTTTTTGTAATTTTATAACTACAGCTCCACGGGAAGTACCCAATAGTTTTTGGTTGCGGCAAATTTCATACAAAAAACAAACTGCAGTTTCAGTTCACGCTTTATCCCTAGCGGGGTAGTCAGAGAGAAGGGAGCACCAAACGCTTCACGTTCTCTACATACCTCTTTCAACTCGTCCACTGTCATCAACCTCTTCATACATTCCGGATTCCTCATTCCTCATTCCGGAGGGTCCTCATACTTTGAACGTGACCTTCCTGGAGATGTCTTCATAGACGGACAATATAATGATCCTATAAGGGTTTCGTTTTTACTATGTTGAGGTACGGAACCCTAAAAATACAATTTTAACTTCACGCTGTATTCCGTACGTTGCGTAGCCAGGAAGACAGAGGAATGCTAGGGCGTTCCGATTCTCCCGTCCAATTTTCGAAACAATACGTATTGAGTGACGGTAATAAATATCACCATTTGTCTTAGGCAAAAAAAGAAAACAATTCTCTCCTGGACTGGGAATCGAACCCACAACCTTAGGTTATAAACCAAGACTGGAACAATGCACCACGACCGACCAATATTACTTACCCATACTTCTATACATACCACAACCACAACTCTTTCCACCAAAATACCACATTCTATACATACATTTTAGTTCAAAGTAAACACATGAGAGGTCCCTGGTGTCTAGTTACAGCAATTAGGTAAAACGTTTCGCTTGCCGTGATTTAATACACCGACTGAGGGCGGTGACCGTGATATTAGGCTTGGGCTGCCGTACATATACTCGTGCAAAATAGTAGACTAGCGAGTAGCGACCTGATTGCGGCTTCGCCCGCTTGAACTACACTATTATTTATTGTCTAATCTAAATTAATTTCAAATTCTAATAAAAAAAAATTGTAGCAATTTTGTCGAACTAAACTTTAATTTTGTAATATAACTTAAATATGAACTGATTAAAATAAAACAAACACTAAATATTAAAGGAAGCTTGCCAAAGAACAATAGTTAAAACTGAATTTAAATCAGTTGAGTCGTCTTTGAGAAGTAAACAGATCAGTTTATCAAACAGAGGATTCGATTACGGCTTATTATCATTCGGCGGAAAGTGGGAACAGAGTGTCTTAACACTAGAGGTCCCTCTGCCTACCCTGCTGCATGCGGGATACAGCGTGAAGCTGATGAGTTCTATTACATTCATAAATGCCCCCAACAACAGATTTTCCATATACCTTCCATGAACAAACAACGATCAGTTACAATATTATTATATGTATAGATTGTTAGTTTTGAGCTTTGACATTGTGTTTTGAGCTTTGTATATTTGCTTTGAATATATATATCATAATATCTGAAGTAAGTTTGTCAAGTAATGTGAAAGTAAGTTTGTTTGTTACAGCCAAAAGCTCAAGCTAAAATTTCAAGCCAAAACTACACATATTCTTCCTAAAAATAAGCTTAAGCGAGCGAAGCCGCGTCTCTGGTACATCTGGTATATTATATAAAAACACGAATGCTTTCGTGATTTCGCGGGCGAAGCTCTAGTATTAGAATTATTTTGTGTGTAGATTAGATCTTTCTTAAAAGGTAATATCCCGTTACTTACCTTCCCCGATGACGTTTCCGGAAATCCTTTCTTAGTGATCTCTTTAACTACAACAATGTATTGGTATGTAGATATTTAAATTTTAGCTACATACATATTATATCCTTACCATACGAATTGTGACGCATGGGCACAAGTGTGTACTGTATACGTGGCGTTTGTTGCTTCGATCCCCAATCGAGGAAATTAAATATTTATTTAAATTTATATTTTCAATTCTTCGGCGCGGCGTTGAGTTCTACACGCAATTCCTATAAATTGGCGGAAAATGGGGAACGGAATCTTAACACTAGGTTCCCTCTGCCTACATACAGAAGTATGCAGTATACAGTGTGGAAATAAAAGAAACATACATTCATATATAGCTTCACGTTGTAACCCTGGCGACTATCCCACCAAATTTTAGTTTTCTAAGCTAAATAGTTTTCACTGTGCGTATCCTGTTAATCTGTCAACGACGGCAAAAATTAACAATATATGGAGGCGTAGGAACACAAGCGTGCTACTGTAAACAGTTGCAGCTTCGAGTCCCACTCGGGGATATGATGTATTTATTTTTTTTATTTTCTGTTTGTAGTGAGAAGGCAAATAGCGTTAAATTCCGGCATTTAAAATTTAATACCTCTAGAATTTGATAGATTCGAGATTTATATATATACAGACGTTACGATAGAATATACAAGACGTTGCCTGCAGCTGTGCGTAGATCTTAAGAATTAAAATGGAAAATCTCGTTTCTCCCTATTTCCGCAGGAATTTCAAGAAATCCTCTGTCAATGCCTCACTACATATTGTAATGTATTTGAAATACTTCAACATTGTAAGCTCAGCAAAACTATAAAATCACTCAGATTACCTTTATTATACTCAGATTACCTTTATATATACTTTGTCGAAAAATATTGACAATTTAAATGGAAAATATACTTACCTACTTAGTTTCACGCTGTTCGCCGTCCTGTTACCGGCAGCAATACGCTTTTCCACATTCATCTCGTATTATCCATCTTTACTGAACACTTCCCAAGCACACTTCATTCACTTTTTCTAATATCTTGCCATTTACACTAATCTTGCATTTCACCATTTCTTCATCTCTTTCAAATACCAGAACCTTTCAGAGTGGTGACTAATGCCTGCAACTCGCATTCTGATGATGCATCGACTCATCATCTGCGTATAACAGACAATTCCCACTCAAGTTTCACTCTCATATCACTTTGTTTCACTTCTTGGAGACAACTATCCATATACAAATTGAACAATCAAATTGGAATTGGAAAATATAGAAGTTACTTTTTCGTGTACTATATCAATATTCTCCTCTTGCAGTGTACATACAGAAGAAACGTAAAGCCAAATCGGTTTTAATCATATCCTATGGGATAAGATAAAAAAAGAAAAGAAAAAGACTCTCAAACTATGCCCAAATACGCCACGAAAATGTCTTAAATAATTTAAAAAAATATAAAGACCTTGGCCTTATAAACTTTTCAAATTGTTACAATTAATGTTTAAAAAAAAAATTAAAAATAAGAGAAATTCTAAATGTCGCAGTGAAAAACGCTCACTTGAAAGGAAAATGAGGGGAGCTATAATTATAAATTTACTGACGCGACTCACTTACTAGTACTATGGCTACAGTACAAACTTAGGGTTGACATCGATCAATTTAAAATAATGTAAACATAAATAAAAGAAAGAGGCCGGTCGTGGCGCAGCGGCACGAGGTGTGACTGCAAAACCGACTGGTTGTGGGTTCGATCCCCACTCGAGGAGATGAAATATTTACTTAAATTTATATTTCCATTTCTTCGCTCTGGTGCCGAGGTTAAGCGCGGCGTTGAGTTCTGCCACTCAACACGCAATGCCTCCAGAATTCGGCAGAAAGTGGGGAACGGAGTGTCTTAACACTAGGTTCCCTATGCCTACCCTGCTGTGTGCGGGATATAGCGTGAAGCTAATTTAATTTAATTTTAATTTTAAATAAAATAAAGAACTGTTTGGTCACCTCGAGGGTATGGGTGACGAAAGAATTATCTTTTATAAAGGACAAAGGTCATATAAAACCATGAGGAAATCCCAGAAAGCTTGTATATAGAGGTTAGTGATAGACTGCGAGACAAACCAGGTATGCAGAGATAATAGCGTTGGATGCTCTGCTCTCTCTGGCTACCCCGCTAGAAGAAAAAGGAGAGCGTAGAGTTTAAAAGAATAATACATTTATGAATATAAAACCGAGGACCCTGACTCTGTGCGATGATTGTGTGTTACGATTATATAACTTTATGGAATAACTGATTCGGTTATTTAACTTTATATATTTTTTTTCAATTTGCTGTCGTCTGGACATGAACCGGCTACAGATTTTTTCTTTTAACATATATTCAAATAAAAGCTTATTGGGAAAATGTGGAGCCTACAAAATGTATGTGGCCCCAAAACAAAATAAATGCGCAATAAATAAATAAAAAAGCAAAACATAATAAATAAGAGCAAAATATGTGTAGATGAATATTAAATATCAATAGTAACGCGGTGGAACAGCGCAGCGTCTTACTGCGTAGGTCCTTTTTTCAATCAAGGAAATGTAATACTTCCATAACCCTGCTCACATTAGACAAAGCGCAGCGTTAAAGTGCGTAAAATGGAATGTCTTGGCACTGTATATTTGCTTGTCTGCGTATTTGCTGGTAAAAATGTGAAATAAAAAAATATATATATATAAACAAAAGTAAAAGTCAATGCATAACCCTAACTTGGAGTTTTTACGTAAGCTCCGAGTATCATCGCGCCGATTTTAAAATCTCGGATATTTCAGTACAAAAGTTTTCCGACTTTGCGGTAGCGTAAAATTTCCAAGTCTAGGTCAGTGGAGCCACTGTTGAGAGTTGAATACAAAGAAATATAAGATACATTCAATTCACAATGGCGTCCAATTATTTTTTGATCTTAAATAGTCTTTCAAAGAGCGGCGTTGAGTTCCGTCATTCACCAAGATGTCTGAAAAAATGACACGGAGACACGCTTAACACTAAGTTCCCTCATCCTAACCTGTACTGCAAGAAAAATCGTAAATCCAGAAAAAAATTACATATAGTATAAACATTCCATCAAATGAAGATCGAATCACTAACCACGCCAGTAAGTTCAGATTTCTATTACTGCGCCACTAGAGTATAATTTTTTTTTGCTTCACGCTATTTCTCGCACACAGTAAAGTAGGCAAAGGGAACCTGGGAACCTAATATTAAGACACTGTCCGTTGCCATTAACACATTTCCACATTCTGCCATAATTTCGAGGCATTGCGTGTTAAGTGGCGGACCTCAACGCCTCATTACCCATACATACATAACATACATACCATATATAAAAATACTAAATAAATTATTTCCTCGAGCAGGAATCGAAACCACAACTGTCGCGCTTAGTATCAAAAGATAAAATATATTTTATTCTTTTACAGAAAAAAGAAAAAGATTGAACAAAATGCAATTAAATATTTATTCTTACAATTAAAAGAAAACCATCCAATAGACTTATATCGGTTGCAAGTTAATCCCTGGAACTAGGATATAACACAATCAGTACAGAGATACAGAATCAGGTCATCTTATCCACTTTAGGAGCTCGTTAGCAGCAATATTATTTTTAATACTTTCACTTGAGTGAGTAAAGTATCTAAGTAGTTCTCATTTATTTCGAATCTTGTAGGTTTTATATTTATTTTCAGCCTTCTTTTTTTCTGTTTATATATAGATTTTATTTTATAAGTACTGTCTTATACTTGAAGGTCTGGCCTCTTGGAAATAGTAAAAAATTGAGTTTGACTTAGGTGAAACATTCTAATTTATAAAGCGCTCTCAACTTTGAGATTAATCTTGAGAGCGATCTTGAGATATAATATTGATTCATAAACTTAAAATCGCTCTTAAGATCGATGTCAGAGTTAAGAGATGTTTATAAATACGGACCTAAGTGCTCGAGATCACTCAAAAATCCAATCAAATCAGCTTCACTCTGTATCCAGCACTCATCAGTATAGTTAGAGGCAACCTAGTGTTAAAACACTGCGTTTCCCACTTTCCGCCGAATTTTTAGAAACATTGCGTGTTGAGTGGCGGAACTCAACGCCGGGCTTGTGCTTTGATGCCAGAGCGTACAGCGTGAAGCTAAAAAAACATCAAAAATATAAAATATGGCAAGCAATAGCGTATTTACGATCTTTCAGCAATATAAACTTCGTAGTATATAGGTACCTATATATATATATATATATATATATATATATATATATATATATATATATATATATATATATATATATATATATATATATATATATATATATATATATATATATATATATATATATATGCATGTATGTTGTATGTACAGGAGCAGCTTGTACGCACGCCGATGCAATCCATTACGATACATGAACTATGCTTGAAAATACACTCACTACACGCTGTACTGGAGTAAAGCGTGTCATCCGCTTAATTTACTCTGCTATATGCTATTTATAGCGAGTAAAGATTACTAAAGAAAACGCAATTTCATGCTAAATTTACTGCATAGCAGGGTACACAGCGGACATCTGGTGTTAAGACACTCCGTTTACCACTTTCCGTTCGATTTTCGAGACATCGTTAGTATGTAAATGGCGCCGTGAGTACGTAAATGGCCCTTAGATTAGTCTAATCCTTAGATTAATCTAATTTTTGTCCCTAGTCGCGGCTTCACGTCGCGGCTGGCTTTGCTTAGCATAGGGAAAATTCCCAGCCCGCTCGACGATTGTAAGCCGAGGTTCGAGCTCCGCAGGGGGCGCCCTTACAGTCGTCGACTCCTCTCAATCGGCCAGGTAGTGCTTGCATTTCTTCTGGGACAGAGTATCCTCTTCCCTACCCACCCGGTGTCGCTGTAAAGGCCAATAGGGCTAACAGCAATAACCTCAAGTTCGAAAAAAAAAAACGTACATGGCTCAATGCCGCGCTTCGTCTTGTTACCCGAGTGAGGCATTGGAAAGTAATTAATTATACCGATTGGAAATTATGGTTCCCTCTGCTTACCCTGCTATATTCGTGATGGCAGAAAAATATCTATAGACCTTTTTCCGTAATATCTATATTAATAGCGCTAATAGCGTACGATAGTACTGGTATGTGGATTGCTAACCTTATGCACACATCCACAACGAATCAGTTTAACTCGGGAGATTAAAAGTACATTTATTTTTTTCTTTTGATTTTTTTTTGATTAGAAATCGTAAATATTTTTTTATCGCCTACATATTCCCTCTTTTACAAGAGTTCGCTAACAATATAATATACTAACGAAAATATAGATGAGGCTGTCATGGCGATGATGCATAAGCACGCTACAGTAAATGCAACGATTGTGAGTTCGTTTCCCGTTCGAGGAAATGAGAACCTAGTAGAAGTAGGTAGAGGGAGCCTGGAAACCTAGTCCTATTAAGTTCTCCACTTTCCGTCGAATTCTCGAGGCAGTGCGTATCGAGTGGCGGAACTCATCGCCGTGCTTTGGTTTATTTTAAACAGAAAATAATATATCTATATACATATTTACAAAAAACATAAATAAATATCAATGTTTATATCAAAATACTTTAAGTATTAAATTATGTATTTATATTTATAGGATTATAAAGTAATTGCTTTTATCGCTAATGGCCGCCGTTCTACACAAAGTGCAGAAACCGCAGGGTATTTCAAGCAAATAATATATTATAAAGGCACTATTTATTTTAATTATGCGTAATATTCTTATTATTTATATAAAACTAAACTTTAAATGTATACAAATACATATATCAATAATATATATATTTTTAGCACTATAAATTAATCAATATATACATATATATTTTATTTTTTAGGTTTCTGTACGTAAAAAAAATAGCTTTCTTCTTTATTGTCCGTCTGTGTTTTCTTTTTTTTTCATCGTTATTTGTATTTTTTTTTATTAATATTTCCCTTTGAGTCGTTGATCTATCATGAAATTAACGAAAGAATTCGACTCGCACTTGACTGTTTTTTTGTCCGTGCAATTATAATTGTCATGCAGAAGAAAAATTTCGCTCCTAAAAGCATAAACGACTGTCCTTGCACTTTATATTATTTAAGCAAAAAAATTTATAAAAAAGTATATTCATTTAAAATTAATGCATATCTACATGAAAAGGTAGTTCTAATAAATTTATTTAATTTAAAACTTAAAAGATTTCGACATTATATTCTATTACAGAATAGACATTCACATCCAACGGGCTATAAGTATTTTTCATGAATAGCGCGGGAAATGAGGAAGCCGTTTTTTTTTTTCATTAAAAGTATAACAAAAGGCAGTCGTCATAATAAGGTCATATGTTACGGGGCTATAATGACATATTATGGCTCTCATTTTTTAAAATGCTTTGAAATGAGTGCGATTTCTGAGGTGTGAATAAATAATTAAATTTTTGATTTAATATTTTTATATTTTTTGATGATTTTTATTTTATTTTTATTTTTTTATGTATTATGTATGTAGGCTTAAGATATAAATATATTTATGTCTGCACTCGAAATCCATATTGTTTGTCTGATATATTATAAATGTATGTACAAGGTTGTAACAATAGAAACCTTTGTGTCGCTTTTCGAGTTCAAGGCGGAATAAAAAAAACCTAAGACATTTTGAAATATTCGTTCGAGTTCAAACGAAATATATCCAAAAATAAATTGAAACCGATGTATTTTAACATGAAATCTTATTTATTTTCGATTCTAAATAGGTCAGCGCATTATTTGTGGCCAAACAAACTGTATCGTTAAAAAATTGATCACCGCTCGCGCCCGGGCACATGGCTCCCTGCCCCGCGCGCAGCTGGCACGCCCATACATGTATACGCCAAATAGAATAGAGCTGGTGTACTCACGAGTCTGCCAACACATTTGCTGGTGGATATCCTCCGCAGGAGAGCTTTCCTCTCGGTCTCATTGTCGCTGTCGGTGCTGTCCTCGTAGGCCTTCCTGTCAAGAGTCGCGCTCCCTGCGGCCACTGACATGGCGCCGCGGGCGCTCCCGAACACAACAAACACATGAAACACGGCTACATCATACAGTATTCACTAATTATCGCATTCACGTTGTATAATTGTTTGCTACCTCGCTGACATTTCGGCCGAGCGCCATGACCACTGTGACAATCTGGGAGGAAAACAAAACAAGATTACGCCTCGTGGCGCCATCTTGCGTCAGTGGGACGAACTTTTGGGAAAACTGTGGAAATTCTGTGCGGATTGTGGTGCGGGGAAATGTTATAAGATGGCGCGTAGTAAGCTGAAAGCGTATAGAGACGTATCTATTAGTACTGCAATGCTCTCCCACCCCATCCCTAAGCTTAAAATTTTATTACTTTTTAGGTACGGTGTAATGACCGTTCCCCATTTTTCGCCGATTTCTGGAGGCATTGCATGTTTAGTGGCGGAACACTATACTTTTTAACAACTCTATACTTTGTACATTAAGATATTTTTGTGGTGTAACTCAACACCGCACTTTGCCTCGTTACCAGAGCGATGAAATGAAAATATTTAATATTTCGTTTCCTCGAGTGGGAATCAAACCAGCAACCTGTCGCGTTTACTTTGCATTGCATTGTGTAATAGGTTAGTTACTATAGAATTATGATTACTTTCATTTAATTAAGGTACTTTCGTTATAATAGACTAATTTGAGTATTAATTTAATATTTTATGTCTATAATTATTTCCATAGTAAATAACATATTTTTTTATATAATATCAACTAAAAAATATTCATAATTCTATAGTAATCTACACGCTTGTGCCCCTGCACCACAACTGCCACAATAAATTTACATACATATTAATTAAAAAAATCAGCTTCACGCTGTATCCCGCACACAGGATAGGCAGGGGGAACCTAGTAGAGTTCTAAGACACTCCGTTCCTTACTTTCAGCTGAATTCTAGAAGCATTGCGTGTTGACTCGCGGAACTCAACGCCGCGCTTTGCCCCGACACCAGAGCGACAAAATAGAAATATAAATTTAAATAAATATTTAATTTCCCCGAATGTGGATTGAACCCACAACCAGTTGCGTTTATAGTCACACTTTGTGCTCCTGCGCCATGACTGGACTCATACATATTATTTTCATTTAAATGGATCGGGACTCGAACCCGCCCGTCTTGTTTACCGTCCATGTACTCGTCACTAGTAAGAGATCACTTCTTATCGAGCTTCGTCGAAAAATGCGACTCTCGCTGTGTTTAAATTTTGATACGTTTTTTTAATGCTTTTTGTATATCCTCTGAATATAAAAGTGAGAGTGGCGTGGAAGAGGGAACCTTAAGACACTCTAATTTTAGAGACATTACATTTTGAGTGATGAAACTCGTCGTCACGCTTAGTGGTATTATTAGAGAGAGGAAATGAAAATAGTTCATTCTCTCAAGTAAGAATCGAACTCAATACCGTCGCGTAACATCAAAGGTTATGCTACTGTGTTATGTAGGTGCCTTTTTTTTTTCTTTTCTGCATTTGTGCAAATAATAATTAAAAAACATGTATCTACAAATATATAATTGATATTTTCAGATTAAATTTTATATAAAAAGAGGTTGCGTACCTGTAATACATTCTTCTTTAGAAATTTTAAAATTTTAAGAATAAAACAACATTCCATCAAGAAATTCGAAATAATGGGCTAAGGTTGGATTTTTATTCATTTATTCTAAATCTCGCATACGATGAGCACATTGTGAATTTAGATTTTTTTGTATTTTTTTTTATTAGTCTTAGGTTAATGTTAAGCGACAATTTCCAACGGCCTTTTTGATATCTTTTTTGGAGAAATTAACAAGTATTTTTAACATCTGGTTCAATATTGTTAAATTTGACGATATGAGGGAAATCATCAATCTTCAGGTTGGATCGTGTGGGAATCAGATTGGAGGAAAGGTGAGTCTTGAATATATATGAAGGAGAATATTTTTTTGCTGTTTTTCACATAAAAAGATGTGGATAGTATGTAACGCACGTCAAAGCTGATTGGGTTTACTCGAGTAATTGCGTACACATTACTACTAAAAACTAAACAGCATCACAAATTATTTTAATTCTCGAAAGTTGATAAATTCCACATAAACATTCTGAAGAAATGTACTTTCATATAAAATAAGTAATGTAGCCATATTTTTTTCTAGTTTTGGGAGGTTATATCGGATGAGCATGGCATCGACCCAAGTGGATGCTACCACGGCGATTCTGACTTGCAGCTTGAACGCATCAACGTGTATTACAATGAGGCTAGCGGTGGTAAATACGTGCCGAGAGCCGTTTTGGTAGATTTGAAACCAGCTACTATGGACGCTGTACGTTCTGGTCCCTTTGGATGCCTCTACCGTCCCGATAACTTTGTCTACGGCCAAGGAGGTGGAGCCAATAATTGGGCGCGGGGGCATTATACTGAAGGTGTTGAAATCTTAGATTCTGCTCTAGATGTGATAAGGCGAGAAGCTGAAAGTTGTGACTGTATGCAAGGCTTTCAAGTCAGTCACTCACTAGGTGGTGGCACCGGCTCGGGATTGGGCACGCTCTTAATCAATCGAATCCGAGAAGAATATCCCGATCGTATCGTACTATCTTTCTCCATATTCCCGAGCGCACGTGTATCAGATTGCGTTGTAGAGCCTTACAACACCACACTGTCAGTAAATCAACTAGTAGAAAATACAGATCACACATTTAGTTTGGATAACGAAGCTTTATACGATATATGCTTTAGGACGCTTAAACTCACCACTCCCACTTATGGCGACTTAAATCATCTGGTTTGCGCTACTATGTCAGGTATAACTACGTGCTTACGATTTCCTGGACAACTGAATGCTGATTTGCGTAAGCTAGCCGTCAATATGGTACCATTTCCTCGTCTGCACTTCTATACGCCAGGCTTTGCTCCTCTTACGTCAAGAGGTTCTCAGCAGTATAGAGCTCTCACAGTACCAGAATTAACCCTACAAATGTTTGACGCAAAAAATATGATGGTAGCGTGTGATCCGCGATTTGGCAGATATCTCACAGTAGCTACAATCTTCAGAGGTCGTATGTCTATGAAGGAAGTTGATGAACAAATATTAAATATTCAGAACAAGAATAGCACATATTTTGTAGAGTGGATTCCTAATAATTGTAAGATTGCGGTATGTGACATACCACCACGAGGGTTAAAAATGGCGTCTACATTTATCGGAAATACTACAGCTATACAAATTGTATTTAAACGAGTCGCAGCACAATTCATTGCCATGTTTAGGCGGAAAGCTTTTCTGCACTGGTACACGGGTGAGGGTATGGATGAGCTGGAGTTCACTGAAGCAGAAAGTAATATGAATGATCTGATATCGGAATACCAGCAGTACCAAGATGCCACTGCGGATGACGAAGGAGAATTTGACGAAGAAGCAGAGGGCGAAGAAGGGTTAGAAGAGTAAAATATCAATGTTCACTTTTATTTATTGAAGTACAATAAAACAAAAAATAGATACCCTAAATAAACTATTTTATTTCTCTACATTACTGTTTAAAATGTTTTAAAATGTATAAAGAGTAAGAGCTGTCATACGTTAATTAGTAGTCAAAGAATAATTCTACATAGTTTCCTATGGGCTACTTAATCCAGCCAAAGTTGATTGAACCAATGAATAATATGAAATATAGACAAACTACTTTCCAAATCGGCAAAGTAGCACCTAATATGTATGGTATTGGTAACGTCTAATAAATATATAAACATAAAAATTTGATTTGGACTAAGTTATAAAAATAGGCTCTTTTAAATATTTATTGTACAAATAGTTTAAAACTTAGCGTAAAAAAATGTTACAAATTTTCCAATTCTTCATCAAATTCGCCTTCGTCATCCGCCGTAGCATCTTGACATTGTTGGTATTCTGACACCAGATCATTCAAGTTGCTTTCGGCTTCTGTAAATTCCATTTCATCCATGCCTTCATCTGTATACCAATGTAAAAATGCTTTCCGCCTAAACATAGCTGCGAATTGCTCTGATATTCTTTTAAATAACTCTTGAATTGCTGTAGTATTTACTATTATAGTTGCTGACATTTTTAACCCTCGAGGTGGTATATCACAGACGGCTGTCTTTACATTATTCGGAATCCATTCTACAAAATAACTGCTATTTTTATTCTGTATATTGAGCATATTTTCATCTATTTCTTTCATTGACATTCGACCTCGAAATACTGCGGCAGCTGTCAGATATCGACCGTGTCTTGGATCACATGCGGCTAACATGTTCTTCGCATCGAACATTTGTCTGGCAAGCTCTGGCACTGACAGAGATCGATACTGTGGACTGCCTCGAGTCGTGAGCGGCGCAAATCCCGGGATAAAGAAATGTAATCGTGGAAAAGGGACCATATTAACCGCAAGTTTACGTAAATCTGCATTTAACTGCCCTGGGAACCTGAGACATGTGGTAACACCTGACATTGTTGCTGATACTAAATGGTTTAAATCTCCATAAGTAGGTGTGAGTTTAAGCGTTCGAAAACATATGTCATATAAAGCTTCATTATCTATGCAAAAGGTTTCATCAGTATTTTCTACTAATTGATGAACCGATAGAGTTGCGTTGTATGGTTCTACAACAGTATCAGATACTTTAGGACTTGGCACTACTGAAAACGTGTTCATAATACGATCGGGGTACTCCTCTCTTATTTTTGATATCAACAATGTTCCCATTCCTGATCCAGTACCACCTCCTAAAGAATGCGTGAGTTGAAATCCTTGCAAACAATCACAGTCTTCTGCTTCTTTCCTGACTACATCAATTACAGCATCTACTATTTCAGCTCCTTCTGTGTAATGTCCTTTAGCCCAATTGTTACCAGCTCCTGATTGTCCAAAAATAAAATTATCTGGCCGAAAAAGTTGACCTATAGGTCCAGATCGTACCGAATCCATAGTAGCAGGCTCAAGGTCCACAAGAACTGCACGTGGCACGTACTTGCCAATAGTAGCTTCATTGTAGTAAACGTTTATGCGCTCAAGTTGAAGAATTGAATCTCCGTGGTAAGCACCCGAAGGATCAATTCCGTGTTCTTCTGATATTACTTCCCAAAACTGCAAATAAAATTATAACTTAAAACTATTTAAGTAATTGTCCTTTACATCTAGATTGTAACGGGAAGTGTAATAATGTACAGTTTTCAAATTAAAATTAAAAATATGCTTTTCTACACTTAGTGATGGCAATGTCATAGAATGTGTTCGGAGCTATAAATTGTATGACTCTAAGCTCGAATGTTGTACTAGTAGCGTCTGAAGATTTCCATTATTCAGATTCTGGCACCATCATCACACTAATTACTTAATGCCATAATATTATATTATTATCTAAATTACATACAGCTGCAGAAATGTTTTAAAAGCATACAATTATTACAAATCGTTCAAATATTCTTAAGATTTATTACACAGTTTCTTTATTCAACCTAATAAAATTGTGTTAGAAGTATTGTCTATTGATTTACTAATTCATTCATACATCCTTTTACACATTTAAATAATATCTCTGTTATATTTACACACTATTTTTTATATTCTACCTTTTCTCCAATTTGATTTCCACATTGTCCAGCTTGAATATGTACTATTTCCCTCATATTATTATATGAATTTTTATCGCCAATAATTAATGCTGTTTTACCAAAATTTTGAATCTAAAATATAAATACTTAAATTTATTAATACAAAAAACAATTCAAATTTATACGTGCATAATTCGCAAATTTAGTTAAAAAATGAAGTATTATTAACTTGACGTAATTTTAGTTTTTTTTTTTAAGATAATATTCGTAATTTAAAGAACTAAAATAAGCAACAAGAAACTTTTTGTAGGGTTAGTTCCAGAGGTACTGCGTCTTCTTAAAAAATTCAAACCAGAGAAAGAATAACCAGATTTTTACATGTATCATGAGATTATAGATTCTTTGTATGTATTACGAAATCTATTTTAAGACTCGCTCTCTATATTTTTATATCATATGAGTGTATTATAATTTATAATTAATTAATAATAAAAAATATTTAAATTTACGCTCAAAGAGAAATCGTGAAAATATAAAAGCAATGGTTTTGAAAAAAAAAATATGAAACTGAAACCTTTTGTTTCACTTGTGGGGGATTCAATATAATTCCAAATTGTTATAATTAATTGGTTTTTGAATGAAGTAGAAAAAAAAATATTATGGGCGTATGAGAATAGTTAGGCAAAAAAATATATAAAAATCTTAAATATATTAATCGACTTCTTAAAAAGAGAAGATGAGAAGACTCTTTCTTTATATTTGTTATCTTAGAACATTAGATTAGGTGAATCGATTTTGATGATTTTTTTTTATTTAATCCATTTTTGACAATGGTATCCACGAAAAAAATAACATAAGTCTTAAATTTGCATTAAGTATGTGCGCGACTAATGAACAAATAACTCAATATCCCGCCAACCGATTTCGATGATTCGGTTTTTTTTTTAAAAGTATCCACTTCAAGGGTATTTTGATTAAAGTTTGGTTTGGTTGTGATAAAAGGATCCGGTTGAAATTGAAGAAGTCGGTTTGATTTTTTAATAATTATAATTATTTTGTACATACAGTACGGTACTGTACTCTATATTAATAGTCTGCATCCTAATATATCTGTCAAAGTCATTTGTCACCTGAAATTAAAAAATATTTTTCAGAAATCATATTAATTTGAAAAATAATTATAAAATAAAAGAAATAAAGATGTCCGTACGTCTCGGAGGTGCTCTTAAAGAGTTGAGGATTCACTTATGTCAAAAAAGCAAACAGTCAGCCGGTGTTAGGTAGGTTTGATTACATAAACATTCTTATAACCTGCGATTGTAAAAGTGAAATAATAAAACAAAAAGATATATTATGTATATAATAGTAACTGTATTTATCATTTATTCTTTTCACATTATTTTAAACTAATAATGTATACATATTTATTTCAATTTCATATTTTTTCAATAATAATATTTGTTACACTATCTGTCATTATATACTATGTTTCGTTTTAGGGAATTTATCCAGAAGAATTATGTAAACATTAAAAAGGAAAACCCTAACTTTCCCATACTGATTCGTGAATGTAGTGGAATTCAACCCAGAGTGTGGGCTAGATATGGTAAGATATATTTATTCTTTCTCATTTTCTCAATGAAATAAAATTTACTTAAACAGATAGATAACAAAGACCGGAGGCCGGTCGTGGCGCAGTGGCACGAGGTGTGACTGCAAAATCGACTGGTTGTGGGTTCGATCCCCACTCGAGGAGATGAAATATTTACTTAAATTTATATTTCCATTTCTTCGCTCTGGTGTCGAGGTTAAGCGCGGCGTTGAGTTCTGCCCCTCAACACGCAATGCCTCCGGAATTCGGCAGAAAGTGGGGAACGGAGTGTCTTAACACTAGGTTCCCTCTGTCTACCCTGCTGTGTGCGGGATACAGCGTGAAGCTGATAAAAAAAACAAAGACTGAGGACCAGTTGTGGGAGTTACTTATTTTTGTTTCCTTTCTCTGACAACAACATAAATCATAGCATTAAGTTCCATCTGCCTCTTGATTTGATACAGTGGAAACTCAAAAAAAACAAATGTAGCTTATTAATAATTAATGTAATTTCAGAAAGAGGCCGTGAAATGTGTGAATCTTTGTGTGACTATTCCAGTGAACAAGTCATGGCTATTATAAAAAAATTAAGCGCTGCGTAAAAAATTTAACTTTTAAATTGTAATTAAAATAGTTTATAAGTAGACATTAAAATTTTGAAAATAGTAAGATATGGGGCCATCCATTATGTCACACTTTGAGATAAGAGGGTTGATGAAGTGTGATATTGTGTAACAAGAGATGGGAATATTGTAAATTTCATAACTTTACATTTCATTTAGAATATTTAAATTTTAATTTGAAGTTGCTGAAGATATTAGTTTGTGAATATAGTAGAATTTTTATTTGTCAAATTATTTAGTTAGTATTACAACTTTTTTATTATTTTGTTGGTATTCTAAGGCCATTGTCACAGTTTTTCACAGTAAACAGAATGATTGTGAGTTACTCAGGGCTATTAATTATTTTCATTGCCACGCTCTGCTCACTCAACAAAACTCATACTTCTTAAAATAAAAAAAAGTATAAAAGTATGAAGTGTACACTAGGTTCATATATGTATAAATCTATACCTGACCTGCCTTCCTTATTTTTCAGATAAAGGTGCTGAACGCAGTGCTCCATTAACCAACCTATCATCCAATGATGTTTTCACTGCCATCAAGCAACTTGCAAAATGAATGTTATAATTCAATTTATTATGTACATAGCAATAGACAAATTTGATTTAAATAAAACCACAGGTAAATAAATTATAATTTTTTTATTTATTACCCTTATGTTACAACAAAATAACAAATGTATAAAACTTCTACAAAACTACAATGGCTCTAAAAACATTTGTGAAACGGTAAAACAGTTTAAAAATTCTAAAAAACGGTTTTTTTTACTATTTTATTATTTTTGATCTATTTATATTGTCTACAGATTAAATATTACTTGTATATTTTTATCATCAACAATCTATAATTTATTTTATTTTAACATAAACAGAATGTGCAATAAAAATAACTATATTTAAACCTGTATAAAAAAGCTGTCATTATAAGGCTATTTTTATGTATTCTTTTTTAATAACTTGCAATAATAAATATTATCAATAATACATGCAAAATGAGTGTTATTAAATGGTCTCAATTTTTTTTTAAATGTTTGGCTTTTGGCTAACATTAATAAACATAACTGTATGTAATGAAAATTATTAACATAATTGCAAATTATAGAAAAATTTGGCTAAGTAAAATTTAAGTCATTCTATTACTTAAAATTTTAAGTATAAAAGTTTAATGCAAACATTTTTGAAGCATTTAAGAAAATAATTCTTAAATTAATATATTCATCTCAAAAATGAAAGCTAAATATGAAAGTAGTTTTTTGTTTGAAATAATACAACCTTTTTAATATAAACTATTACACATCATTTATTAGTGTTATATTAATTATTGTGTAATATTAGAATATTGACTTAAATCAAAATTTGTATTTAACATCTAAAATATTTTTTGAGTTAAACTTCTAATTTTTAACTAAACAACACAAATTGAAAATCAAATGAATTGGAAATTGTTTGTTAAAATTTGAATACCTAATGGCCATCTACAAATTACGTCACATTTAATATTTTAATTTTTACGAAAATTAAGCGATATGAAAAAGTTAAGAAATCCCGACTTCAGAGCAGCCACAACTATTAAACAGGAGTGTAAAATTAAAAATTATTAACTTGAAACCACAATTCTGAAAACATGTTTGTATATATTATATTGTATGTATTATATTATATTTTGAAATGTGATGTCAGGATGATCAGGATTCCCTCCTCTTTAATTTAAGTATGGCCTACTCCTAATTGTTTAGTTCTGATATCATTTAGTTAGGGAAATAATAAACCTTTTTTTGTTTATTTTAATTTAAAGAAAGAATTTTCTATAATTCTTAAATGTCTCATATGTGTGATGATATATTTGCTTTTTTGTGTCTTCTGTAATAGTTTTTAAATTATTTCTTGTATTATATTCATATAATTTCTTTAATTAACAATTTTCATGCATGCTTATCAGTTTAAATGCTTCTAATGAATTATTTTTAATATGATTTTATGGCTTTTTATTTAAAATAACAATAACCATTTTTTTACAGTAAGGGAGTTATGGGGGTAACAATCCTTAACTTAACTTTCTCAGAATCTGTTAAAGATATATCTATCTATTAGAGATCTATATAAGATCTTTATGAAATTTAAACTAACCATAGCTATCCATAAATTCACAACATATGTTTCACTGTGACAATAAGCCTAATCTCGAAGTAAAAAAAAACATTCCAAATAAAATGACACCAGACCAAAAAAATCTATCACTAAAATATCAATACACAAGCTAAAAAGCTGGCAACCCAAACAATTCTGGTTGGAACTTAGCTAACGTTGGCAACACAATGGTCGCATGGGATGTCAGTTGTTTGTCTAAATGGGGGTCAGGCACCATCACCACTTGCATGCCTGCTGATATAGCTGCTGTTACACCATGGGGTGAATCTTCAAATACTAGACACTGTTAAATAAATAAATAAATAAATCAGCTTCACGCTGTATCCCGCACACTGCAGGGTAGGCAGAGGGAACCTAGTGTTAAGACACTCTGTTCCCCACTTTCTGCCTAATTCTGGAGGCATTGCGTGTTGAGTGGCAGAACTCAACGCCGCGCTTGTCCTCGACACCAGAGCGAAGAAATGGAAATATAAATTTAAGTAAATATTTCATCTCCTCGAGTGGGGATCAAACCCACAACCAGTCGATTTTACAGTCACACTTTGTGCCACTGCGCCACGACTGGCCTCTAAATAAACCAAGAATTATATATTTATTGAGGGAGTCGTAGCACGTGTAAACGCAATTGTGGGGTCGATTTCCACTCAGGGAAATGAAATATTTTTATTATCTCACAATGCCTCAAGAATTCGACGAAAAGTAGTGAATGAAAGTATGATAATGGGGAACAGAGTGTCTTAACACTAGTGTTCAGCTGAAGAAAAATGATATATTTTTAGTTTCAATCTCTATCCACATGTAATAGAATCAGATAGGCACACTACTCACTGGCTGCAATCAATTTCTGAATCTCTTATGAACTTTATGTACTTTGATAATATAGTAAAGGTCATGTCAGCATTTATCTTGTTACCAGAATAAGGAAATGATAATAATTCATACCCCTGAGTGGGAAACAAACACATAAACCTCTGGCTTATAGTAAGACACTATGCCTTTTTTAAACAGCTGGGAAATCATAAATTTATGTACTTTAAATTTATTTTGTTTATACAGATTGCATATTCTAGTATGGTCTGCTAAAATAACCTTATTAATTTTATTAAAGTTAAATTTAGTGATATTTTTATAAATAGTATGTGTTGAGTAGAATATGTTGAGTTAATGTATAAAAATACCAAATCAAAAATGTTTATACTTTCAAAAATAATGTCTTAAAAAAGTAGTGATCAATCACTAAATCATACCTTCTCCGGTTCAGGTTTATCTGGAAACCTATTCGCTGCCACCAAAAATATATCAGGATGTGGTTTCCCAAACTTGACCTCATCATCAGAACTGCCCATGACCATGTGATGGAAGTAGCTGAATAGTTCTTGGTGAGCTTCTACTTTAGTTTTGACTGAACGTTCACTTGATGATGTTGCTAGTGCAAAAGGCACTTTAGTTTTTTTGAGATGACAAATTAGACGTTCTGCTCCTGTAATTTTTTTATTTTTATGTAATTGTAGCATTTTAGGAAGGCATGAATTATGTAGATGAAACTTAGTAATCAGACAAGAAGAAGAAAACTAAACCTAGCATTATATCAATTTCATAATAATATATTAAATGCTGTGACAAGACTTAAATTAACCCCTCAAATTTCATTTAGTTTATATTACATCATTTAGACATGTTGTGAAGAGAAGAAATTTTATAGCATTCCAAAGATTAACCCTTAATGGATACTCCATTCCCTATTTTCTGTTTGCATTTGAGACATAATGCATTGAGTGGAGGAACTCAACATCACTCTTGTCTTGTCAGAGGAGGTAAATGAAAATAATTAGTTTTTCAAGTTTGTAACAAATCCATAAATATTCAGATGCTGCTACAAGAGCCTCCAGTAAAACAATAACAAACAAAATTAACTGAAAAAAATATTATATTTACCAACCATCTAGTAAAGGAGTTCCAGCCAGCATAGTGTCCCCAAGTACTAACAATTCATCTCTAAACTCAGAGGGTGACACGGGCAGATTTAACTCTTTACATAAAATTTCAGAAAGCCTCTGCTCTGTCCCACCAAGCACTTTCATCATCAATTCATCAGTATACTTATGACCATATTTAGCACAAAGTTGTGTTATCATTTTCTTATATACTTGTTCCGTATCTGGAAAATTATCATTGAATATGTTGTATTAAAGGTTAATGCTCATTTAGAGTAAATAAATTACGGGCGTCGATTGGAATGTACAAATCATTCTGTGCTGTTTCGTAATAATATAACCTCGCTTGTTTATTATTATCAGCATTGAAAAAATTTAAAAGGTCGAATAAAAGTCTGTTTTGTTAACTCACCTAAAAGAAGCCCGTCCATGTCGAAGATGCAATGGGTTACTTTCTTCACGTTTCTCGTTGAATAACATTGTTTTCTAATACAATTCGAAACAGCATTCAATAATAAAAACCTCATAGCGACGCCGGTATGTTATATAAAGTTTTATCACAAATAATAAGCAAAATTATAAATTAATTTTAATGCAATTAAAATTTTATAACTTAAACTATTTATAATGTTTCTTATATAATACCTTATTGTTACGTATTGATATGTAATATATTTAAAAAGACTACAAACACCAAAAGCGACTAGCTCTCTAATATAAAAATTGACGTATTTGACATTTGTACATTTCTTTTATGTTTGACTTTGACATATATGTAAAATATTATATTTTAGTATTATACAGCCATCTCTCTCTAATGTAAGTGAAAACAAATAGTAAATAAGAGATAGATGTATTACGTAGTGCTACCACTATTGTGAAGCTAGGCTTTTATATTTTTACAAAAATAATTATTTTTAATTAAAAATATAAGCTTTTTAATTAAATCTTTTACAAAATTATAATAATTCAGTTTTATTTTGCGTTTAAATATATAAGTAATCAAAAATATGACAAAAGACTGGCAACAATTTACTAAAAGAACTCGTCCGCTCCTAGCGCACCTTACCCGCCGGCTAGCGCAGTGTTTCTGCGACCGTCATGGATCGCAGTTGAATTTCGTAAGCCGTTTATATGGCGTATAAACTGTCCAAAGTTTCAATTAAAAGTAATTTAATTTCATTTTTATTTATAAAACTATAGTTAAGTGGCATCACATTTATTAACATTTAATATACAAAAAAAACTTTATCGCGAACATGGCTGTGAACGTGTGTTATTGTGTAAAACTGTCGCCTAACAAAAAATCGATTTTTGGATTGAGTATGAGCCAAATATTTTATTTGGTGTTGTTTGCCGGCTTCTTGGCTGTTGCTTCAGCTGCTGACACGGAAGTATCTTGTGCTAATGTGAGAAGTATATTTGAAAAGAAAGGAATGTTGTCGATGGTTGATATACAAGAACAGCCTAATTCAGGTAAGAATCACGCGGTAAATACCTAAGATAGTGATAATGATAAAACCTAATATATCTTTTGTACTACGGCGTTGATACTATATTATTATTTATTAACAGAGGATTTTATAGATTTTGTTTAATATCACATAATGTTGGTCACGTTTATATAAAAAAAAACATGACAAAAATTAAGTCACGGGAAACAATGCGGTGTAAATTCTTAATTTTATGTTACTATCAAGTATTATTATTATTAGATTCTTACTGAGCTGTCGTATTTTATCAAACTAATTAACCTACTTTGTAGTAATTGTAAATTAATAGAATCCTTTAAACACTTAAATAATAAGTATAATATTTTAAGGCTTCAGGATTTCTCATATATAACATTTTCTTAACATTGTAAAATATGTTCCTAACAAACAAAAGACAGCTAAGGACTAGTAGCTATTGTTAGAACATAAATTCAAAGACCCCCGCCGATAAGGAGGCGCTACATTTTACCTGTTCCAAACAAGTTAAGACAAGAAGTCTTTTAATTCCAAGGCTAACTTTTAATAATCCCGAAAACTTTAAAAGATAATAAAAAAACTTTTAAGAACTTTTTTCTTTTTAAAAGCTAACAAATTATAAAAGTTAGCTACAGTTTTATAATTGAGCTTAAGAGGCTCAAGTTACGGATTAAATAGGTGTAAAAAATATATCAAGGAGTTAATTTTATGTTTCTTTGTGATAACATTTAATGCTGTAAATCTTTCTTTCATCTTTCTTTGTAACACACATTTAAAAAATTGCGAGATTGACTGATAGTATTTTTTTATTTTTTTTTTATTTTTATAACGAGACAAACCGCGGCGTTGAGTTCCGTCTAAAAATAATAATATGGTACAATCAAAAGTCTAATAGTATTATTTTAACTGGATCCATATTAAATGTGCATTCCCTTTTTACCGTACAACCTCCTTCGTGTGTTCTCCTTACAACGCGACATTGGCGAAGTGATTTTGTGCTCAACTGGCACACTGATCTTTTCGGATACCATGCTAGGAACGGGAACCGTGTGCAGCTTGAAAGAATGAACATACTTTTATTTTAAAAAATCAGTAATGCTGTTTTTTGCATAAGCAATAGGAAACTAGGGCTAAAACTACCCATTTGCCCACCTACTGACCAATTTTTGAGACATTTCGTGGTGAGTCAACTCAACGCCGTTCTTCGTCTACCGGATCAGAGAAATAAACATTATTTCAATATGGTAGTGTTGGATTCCCACCATAGATAGTGGACATTATATTATCGTCGGCTAGTGGATATTATCGTCGGCTCACAGTGTAAACCTGCTAACAACAGCCTATTAAGCAAATTATCATTTATATTCTATCTGCTATACCTGGTATCTTTTTAAAACTTTCGAATGATATAAAATTGTACATAACGAAAAAAAACCTTTTAAACGGTTTACACTCTATACCGACGATATGATCATTCCCTCGAGTGGAATCGAACTACCATCGTGTTCACAGTCGCTTGCTATCCGACTGCGCTACGACGGTCTTATATATTTTAACTATATCTTTTCTATATCTACTAATAAACTATATATAATTTATAGCTACTGATGTAATCGATTAAACTGTACATTAAAATTATTAGAAGGCCATTTTCTAATAGTTTTGGTTATAAACAAGACAAGAACGGACCCAAATGGAAGATGTATGTAGGTGTAGTGGTCGCTGTGGGCGGCGTTGTGAAATGTAATAGTTACGACATGTAAAGTCAAACCGAAGTGTAATGCGAATCGTGTAATATTATTTTTATTATTCATTCGCTAGTCTTTAGCTGCGGCTTCGTCCGCGTGGAATGGAACGGAATGGAATGGAATACTTATACACAACTGTTAGTTCTAGAAACCAGCTTCACACTGTATCCTGCACAGCAGGGTAGGTTAACCTAGTGTTAAGACACTCCGTTCCCCACTTTCCGCTGAGTTATGGAGGCATTGCGTGCTGAGTGGCGAATTTAAACGCCGCGCTTTGCCTCGACACCAGAGCTAAGAAATGGAAATATAAATTTAAGTTAATATTTCATCTCCTCGAGTGGGGATCGAACCCACAACCAGTCGGTTTTACAGTCACACTTTGTGCCGCTGTGCCACGACTGGCCTCATTTATACATTATTTCATATTATTCTAGGAAGATCATAAAACTAAGTAAACTTGGCGGTGAACGGGTAAACTCAGCGTAGGCGCACTTGTAGCTTAGTAAAAGCTTACCAGCATATCATACTATTAAAGCTGTACAACCGTGTTTAAATCTGTATAATATTAAATTTGATTATATTAGTAATATTATGCTCACTGACAGGCATAACTTTGTAATAATTTTAATTGTAAGTTATAGGTGGTAAACGGAATTGCGTTTGACATTTCTCGTTTTGTCGTTTTAAATAAATCAGCTTCACGTATCCCGCAAACAGCAGGGTAGGCAGAGCGAACCTAATGTTAAGACACTCTGTTCCCCACTGCCTACCGAATTCTGGAGGCATTGCGTGTTGAGTGGCAGAACTCAACGCCGCTCTTTCTCTCGACACCAGAGCGAAGAAATGGAAATATACATTTTAATAAATATTTTATCTCCTCGAGTGACCACAACCCGTCGGTTTTACAGTCACACTTTGTGCCACTGCGCCACGACTGGTCTCGTTTTATTAATTTAAGATATTTCTTATTTTATTTTGCGATTAATGCTTGGAGACCATAAAGTTGGTATTCAACTATCAATCGTCAATTTGGATACCTAAAAATAACATTAAAAGCACCTTCACCCATTTTCCCACATAGAAGAGTAGGCAGACGGAAGCTAATGTTAAGACATTCCGTTCCCCATTATCAGCCCAATTTTCGATATTGAGTTTTGCAACTCAGCATCGCGCTTTGTCTGCCGATCGGAGAAAAGAAATTAACTGAAACAAAATACATTCCCCCGAATAGGATTCGAACCCACAAACACAACGTTCCACTGTACCACCACATCCTTAAACACATACTAAGTAATTGAATTGTAAATAGCAACGATATATGAAACAATAAGGCTTATTGGATTGAAATAGATATAGGTAGGTCTAGGCGTAGGCGTATCTCGGTACACGGTGGTAGCAATAATGTATTAGTTTACATAAAGGGGGTAGGCTTGTAACTTGTATGACTTCAAAGCTCTTGTCACGTACGAAACACCCTCGAAACAGGGTAGTCTCATTAAATTCGCATCCCCCGAGTAAAGGATTTAACGTGTAATAAAACACGCATTCTACCTGACTGTGTGGGCTGTGATACAAACTTAATTGTTGCTTAACTTCGATATGTATAATTAATGTTTTATAATTTGTTATTTGATAACTGTAAATCAGGTTGCCAGTTGGATTCTCACTTGAGGTAAAGAAATGTTTAACATTTTTAATTACTTTGTTGTGGCGACGAGGCGAAACGTGCTTAAAAACTTTTGACAATAAGATATACATACCTAATAATATGCTGACGCATCTCAATTAGGTATTTATATTTTTAGGCAATATTTGTTTTTAATTGATATTCAATTAATCAAAAAATAAATGTGGGTTTTGTATTCAAGAATATAGTGCTTTTAATAGATTAATCACGTTTTTTGTCATCGTCATCAATAACCTACTTTAGTCCATTTTTGGATATATGGCTGTCAAAGCAATATAAGGCGTTGAGTTGCAAAAATAATAAAAAGGCTACACTTAAAGTTAAATATGTAAAGTATTATATGAACAAGTTTTTTGCTTATGCAATTTATAAGCAAATACAGCATTTATCCGACGCCGTAAGCAATTAACTGAGACGACATCTTGTCAATATAACCTGTTGAGAATTCTTAACGTAAACTACTGTATTTTTAAACATACTAAACAAAAACCACTATAATATTTTTTTTGCTTCACGCTTTATTCCCATCGGGATAGCCAGAGGGAACGGAGCGCTAAACCCTCTATATACCTCTTTAGCCTCGTCCACTGTCACCAACCCGCATATACGTCCCCGTGGGATACTGATACTCTTTACGTGACCTTCCTCCAGTATTATCGATACTATGTTCCCAAAGGTCAATCGAGGTCTTTCACTACCTCTCTTACCGCTCACTCTCGCTTCGTAAATCTTTTTTGCCATATATGGTAATAAGTAAAGTATGAGAGGCACCGGTATGGCGGGTATCGGGCTCGAGTGTTTTGCATAGTTCATTAAGCATGCAATACTCGAACGTCGGTGTATCTAACGGCCAACCGGTGACATGTCGCGTCGCGACGCGCAACTACCGGCGGTTGTGCGCAGTTTGGCAATTTTTTTTTGCATATATTATTTGAATTTTTTTTTAAATTTATTACTATCAAATATCCATACAAATATAATTTTACAATAATAAGGAACTACAAAAAACCACGAAGGTTTGTCTCGAGTACCATAATTCGTCTAAATTATAAATTTAAATTTTAATTTAAATTAAGATATTATACTATACAAGGGAACTGTTGCTGTTTTGGTTGCTAACTATTACTGTGTGGAATAGTGAGTAGTAGTAGTAATAGCTTCTGATCTTGAGATTCAGTTTTCTTTACTGTATTATAATTTATGAAAATAGCATAATCAGTCTCAAGATCGATCTCGAAGTTGAAAGCTTAATAAACAGCTGGGGCTTTAGAATGTGTCAAGTGTCATACACAACTCTTATTTTTTTCATTCGTCGTAGGTTAGAGCTAATAAACAATATTATTGCAAACAAAGCTTGTACATATAATATTTACATAAAAAGACTTCATTTGATATTTCACGTCGGTATTTTTTTAATAAATAATTTCACAAAACATCCACTGCTTTTAGAGCTTTCGTAGATATGCGGTTTTTTCTAAAACATAAATTTGCATACATTTATATATAAATAGACTGTTTTTAGTTATAATTTGTTGCACGAAAACCACAAAGTCATCACGTGTAGGATATATTTAAAACTCGATTTGCAATCTATTGGCGAAGTCATCGTCCCACCGGAAAAGGATCTTGTGATTCACTACAATTAAAATTCAGGACAGCACTAGTCTCTGCTTTGCCCAGCTAATTTCAAATTATCATATTAACGTATGATTTTTTTACAACGAGCTGTAGCCCGCAGTTTCGTGCAGGACTCTAAAATGAATTTCGGAAAATCTTTTCTTTCTTTTTGGTTTTATGCTGTAATATTTACACATATAACAGATTAGGCTCGTAGTGTGCTCGTAGCTCGAGGGATCGTAGTGTTGAACCTTACTCCTTACCACGTTTTCCGCTCAATTTTCGTAATATTGTGTGTTAGATTGGGAGACTCGATGCCCAGCTTTGTCTTGTCAATAGAACGTGGAAATAAAAATAACTCATTCCTCCGAATGGTCATCCAATGCACAACCGTCGCGTTTGCAGTCAGAATTTCTCTCTTAGTATTGGGAAATATACTCCTTTATATTCCCCAAGGTTACATGTGGAAACATGCTCTGAAGTTACATGTTTTTACGCTGTATAGTTTTGGCTGTGCGTTGACCGCTAGTCAATTATTCAGTAACAGAAGAGTTTTATTTTTATTATATTGATTAAATAATAATCGACAGACTGTAGCTTCAAAGATATCCCCGCCATTGACTTGTAAATATCCAATATTGGCCTTGTTCTAATGGTGATAATAAAAATATTTAATATCGTCTCGTTTATTTAAAAACTGGAACCCACGTCAAGGTGCGACGTAATAATGCTTTAATCAAACGAGTTTCCATAAGTATAATATATTACATTGGGAGACAGACTTATGCTATAAAATTTGCATATCGAATATCGAGGATATTGATATTCGTTATTCCTAATAACTACTTGTTAAATAAAATTGACACCTTCATAAAGATTTTGGGATTTACCTGTCTGGACATATTTTTTAGCTTCTCGATTCGTTGAATTGAGGAACCCAACTTTGTATGGTAACTAACAACATGGTTTCACAAAATAGGATTACATTACAGCACTCAAAAACGCAAAACTAGGTCACCGTGTTGCTGTAGAATAGCATCTGGAGTGTGAATGCTATGGTTGTTGGTGCAATCCTCGATCTGAGGAATGAATTCTTTTATCTCCGCTATAGTAGAGAAACTGTAACGTATGACATTGAGTTACACTAAACATAAATTATGCCGACAATTGGACGCAAAATGCAAAGCGCCGTTCTTAACATTAGGAGGAACCTAAAGGAACCTAATCTATCTGTTATAAACGAATTTATCTAGAATACTTTTTGTCTTACTAGGTTATCTTTACAAAAAAAAAGAAACCTTGAATTATATAAACAAGAATATGGATATAAATTTTTCACGGACGTCGCTTGTTATTTTTAATGGGACACCATATTTGGCAGTGAAATGGCTGTCAAGTTTCGAGTGATTGTACCTAAAGTAAGCTTATAAATTACATTTCTTATTAATGTCTTGTCTTGAAAAATATAAGGATGTGCATCGTTATCATCGAGTGAATTTCCTGTTTGGTTATTCTGAGCCAACCTATCCATCACGCCTGTCGCAGGAGTCACATTTCATAGATAAGGATAGCCGTCTTTGGGAAAGGCAGGAATAAATAAGAATAATCTACTAGAACCCCTGTTAGATCCTGCTCATTTTTAATATTTGAATTTCGTGAGAAATATTGATATAAAAGTTGTTGAAGAAAAAATCTATAATAATGCTTGAAAAGACACAAATTTATTACAAATCTGACAACATCAGAATTTTGAGCAATACTTTTAAAGTGATTTACGTATCTACATACTCGTAATAATTGATCATATGTAATCATATAATTTTTCATGAAATACCTCTTAAAAGCGCAACCATTTTTGTTTAAATTTTCTCACAACTTGAAAAAAGCTGTTTATTTTATGAATCTCATGTTTTTGTTTCCCTCCAATGCCGCGCGGAACTCTCACTCGGTTATTAAATGGTTTGACATACAAACAGCCCAGTGGGAGGACTGACTGGTTGACAACCGACAAAACAGTCAGCAAATATAACATAACACTGTAAGGTCGACAACCGACCCGCCCATTGATTAGGTTCCACGTGATTACTAATTTATCACTTACCCTACCGGGAAAGTTATTATGCTGATAATACATTCAGTTGTATATGCGTACAATACTTCCTTGTACTTCCTTGGCAAATTTGAAAGTCTTCCGTTGAATTGGTGAATAGTAAATAGCATTTTTTTTATTTTTGACTACAGTGTGTTTAGTGAATTTGTATACTGAAATATATGAGGATTAAGAGGAAGGTCGTAGCTAGGTATTTATTATTGGGCCAGTGCTTTGATATTCTATTTTACACTTTCTGTCTAGATATAGCGTGTGGGTTGGCGGAAACTAAAGCGGCGCTCTGCCTGTGTTAACCGGGGATTTTTTTTTCTTTAACACCTGGTAGTGATAGAACCAATACTAAAACCAATAACGTTCACATATAATATATTTTATAATTATATGTACGTATATAGAACTTCAAAGCTTTTAGAGGAAATGTTCTCACAAATTTGCGCATACCTGAGTTTGAAATTCCATTATATGAGGCATTATTACGGGTTCACATGAACCCTTTCAATCAAGTTATCTGAATGGGGCTCCATCAGTGACAGGCCTCATCGGGGCTTTTGTGTATTAACCTCTTATTTTGTAATTAGGTCTTTCGGTTGTACCAGACAGACAGACAGGATGTGCCAGACATGGCTGTTTTTTTAGTTTGTTTTATATATAATAATTCAAGATGGTAATTTCATTGTTTAATTTCTTTATGATGTTTGTGATTGTGGATTTGATTTGGTGTTACAATTTTTTTTAAGCTTCCCGCATTATTCCGTATAAAGCAGGGTACGTTTACGCAGAGAGAACCTAGTGTCAAGACACTCCTTTTGCCACTTACCGCCCAATATTCGAGATATTGCGTGTTGAGTGTCGGAGCTCAAAGACGCGGTTTTCAAATTATTCATTTCAGTTTTCAGTGGGAATCGAATCCACAGTCAAGCGCTGTGTTGCTCCAGATCGGCCTTCTCAGCTTTATAAAATATTTAATAAAGTCTAGATAGATTTTTCATAATTTGGTTCATTGATCGAATGTTGGCCGGTCGCTAATATAATAGAGGCCACCGCTGACGTAATACACGATTTGTTATGACAATGCAGTTTACACGCTATAGATTTAAAGTAGGTATCTGTAAATATTTTAACTTGTAAAAAATGTACTGGTACAATTGTAAATAAGCTTAAGTTTACTGCATATAAAATTTGTTAGACCGGGATTGATCATTTGTTTAATTTGGATTGAAATCCGGGACTTTTCCGTGTCATGTTCATTATTTCACTATGCTGTCTAGAAAAATGTCATAAATACTATTTTCTTTCATACAGTATATATTTAAGCCTTAAAGAGGTATTTATAAAAATATAATTACATAGAAAACATTTTACAAAGAAGAAAAATCAACCAACAGTTTTAAATAGTTTAATCTTGGATCGGACACCAAATGCGATTCCGTTCCTGGCCCTAGAAATATGTAAGAAATGATAAACCTGAATTTGGCGACCTTACGCAATTTATTTTTATTTTTAATTTTACTAACTTCAGTTGTAATAATAAGATAACGTTTGAGACAAATAAATAACGCGTCCTAGCGGCCTATAGTTTGACTGTAAATGTGACGTTGTAGGTTTAATATTTTAATTAAATATTTTAATTTCCTCGCTTAGGTAACAATACAAAGTGCTGCGTTGACTTCCACCATTCAACACGAATGTCTTAAAATTGGAAACGGAATGTCTTAAAACTAGATGCCGCTGTATCTACCCTGCTATATTCAGGATACAGCGTGAAAATCAACCCCAACCCTAACAAAAAACAAACAGAAAAGGTGCAAAGGATCCAGGTGTACTAGTAAATTACGATTTTCAATCACCGATTATATTAATCTTGGTTCGAGGAGCTCGCATTCCTCCGTGCAGGTGGCGACCTGTTCCGACCGGTCGCGGTACAAAAACGACGCTTTGTTCTCACCGACGTTTATGCAAATATAATTAACATGTTGGGCTAATTAAATATATAGATGGCTAATGCATTTTTGGGTGGAATCCTTTTTTTTTTTTGAGGTTTTTTTTTATTGTGATAAAATGGAGTGAGTTGTATGTACTTTAGTGGTCTAAATTTGATCGAAGTAAAGATATTTTCTTATATATGCCTTTATGTATTTGTGATTGACTAAATTAATTTTAGTTTTAGATTTTTTTTAAGATCTTTATTTGAAAGACATTTACGCGATGTTTGTAGTTCTGATTTCGACTCCACTCATAGTAGTAAGTTATTTTAATTTTCTCGCTGTGGTAAGAGAGCGCTGTGTTGAACTCCACTCAACAGGATTTGTCTCCTATTCGGATTAACTTGTCACTGGATTCTCCTACCTAAGATAGGTATGATATCCAAAATATAAATATCTTTTAAAATACTTAAACAAATGTTTTTATTCCATCACGTCCTTTCTATCTAGTAATGATGCAAAACGCGACGTTGAGTTCCACCACTCAACACGTAATATCTCCAGATTACGGCGGTAAGTGGGGATGGGAAGTGTCTTAATGGGAACAATTTTTATAACATAATACTTGGTTCCTAGGGTCCCTCTACCTACCCCTCAATGTGAAACTAAAGCAAATAAATAAACACATATTTTAGAAGGACATACCTAATAAACATATCAAAATGTTGGAAAATTTAAAATATATTTTAATTAGACACTCATACCATTTAATATACAACGCCAAGATGCTATCTCAGTCAATGCTCCGTTGTGCTAATGTATACGTATCGATTTCGTTATTTTGAACCGTCGCATTTTGCAGCTATCCAATGCATATGAATTATAAATAAAAAATTGAGAATAAGCTTAAATATAATATTACTTTTGTTTTTTTTGCGTCGTGCTGTATCCTCTCATATTGTTTTGCTTTTTTGAGTGAGTGAGAGCTTGCAGTTCTGTTGAGTGGCCACGACAATCAATCAATGTTTTATATTAGGTATATTTTTTAATTATTCCTATAGGTTTTTCAGAGCAAAAGGGCATGATTTTACTTTAAAATTCTTCTGAAGTCCTAAAATATGGCATGTGACGATAAAATAATTAATTCCTTCCACGCACCACGGAACAGTGGTATGGCCTACTCGCGGCAGTGTTTCCAGGTCGATATGACATGGGTACATTCAAAAAGCGCGTCTATCTCCACCTTAAAGGCCGGCAACGCACCTGTAGTTCTTCTGGTGTTGCATGAAGTCGTGGGCGGCAAAGATCACTTACCATCAGATGACCCGAACGCTCATTTGCCTTGACTTTTCCATAAAAAAAAATAAGGAATATTATTTAAATGTTATTATCTTTTATTCAAATATAATGCGGAATGCAACGTTCATTATTTTAACCAGTACACTGTACCTTACAATTTGTGTGAAATAATAACTTAAACACTAACGACCGAATGCAGACTTGCGCTCAACAAGGAAAAAAGCAACGCATTTTTAACTCGTTGCAAACAAAAGAAGTTTTTTTTACAGAATAAGAGGACGAATTTCGTCTAGGTTTACAGAAATAATATTTTATGTATATAAAAAATAGAGTTTCACGCTTTTCCCCGCAACGCAGCGCAGCGGGAACCTAGTGCGAAGACTCACTTTTAATCCAATTTTTGAGACATAACGCCGTAATTTTACCAAAGCAGGGGAAATGAAAATAATTTAAATGTATTTAAATGATTATCTCCCCAAATGGGATCTGAACCCACAACCATCGCTTTTACAATCAGACACTGCCTCACTGTCAGTCTAAAAGAATGTAGTGACTCATGATCCTTTCCGTTTACCGTGAAATTATATTTATGTTGTGATACCTAAGAGGATTTTTAAAATAGTTCGAGATCAGCTTTACAAAATTCATACATTCCAAAATCCGCACACAGTAGGAAAGGCAGAGGAAACCTAGTGCTAAAACACTCCGTTCTCCACTTTCTTTCGAACTAAGCACCGCGCTTTACCTCCACACATGAGCAAAGAAATGGAAATATAAATTCCAATAAACATGAAGTTACAAATTTCATACAATCCAGTCAGTAAATATAATAATTACAACAAATTATTTAAAAATATTAAATAAGGCATTAGCAATTCAACGATCGCCTGAGCCAGGGGTCGGCGGCGTTATGACGTAGCGAAAACAAAACGTGTTCAAAATCGATTTTGTTCTGTGCATTCCAACGCTACACGGATTCCAAAGGAATGCGGTGGATATTTTAATCATTATAATCTCGATTTACAGCTCGATTCGTCATCGTCTCATTTTGTTAATGGAATGGCCAATCGTGTGAATCGACTGGGATGACTTACGTAACTTAACCTAGCTTCACGCTGTATCCCTAGCGAGGTAGTCAGAGAGGACGGAGGTCTCTACATACCTCTTTCGCCTCGTCGGCTGTCATGAACCTCTTTATAGATGCCTAACTTACATATCAAGAATTAGACGTGATTGTCGCAAGATGTTGCCTTTTGTGTTTACCGCTGTCTTATGCGAATAGAAATATTCTATATTGCTCTAATCATTGCTATATTGGCTTTTAAATGTTTCAACATGGCATTTTTTTTTAATTTTAATCAGATAAAATGTCATTTATATACGAAAGTACTAGTCGTGGCCCTGAATTTTATTTGCGTGGACTTAAATATGTAAAAAATAATGTGAAATTGAGAACTTCCTTTTATTAAAAATGAATAATCCATGTGGAAATTCGTAAAATACTCTCTTTTCCTACTAATTAAAGTTATCACTAAGTATAATTTATAAATCATCAAAATCAATCGTTGAAATACCACTAAAAATCTGTAAAAATTTACTAATACGCTACAAATTACTAATCTACTAAAAAATAGTTAAAACAATTTAGGGCCACGTGACGATCGCGAATCTTTATCTCGGCCAGGGTAGCCCGTTACGGCGGAATAATAAAAAGTGGACATTTCGGAGAGTCCTGAAGCCAGGACGCGGTCGCATGGGAGCGGAATGCGGTCCGGCGGGCCTGCGGAGCCCGTTTCCATTGTGCCCAGACGATAAATGTATGTTGTATTGTTCTATACTGTAGGTTACTCTTAAGTTATTTGGTTTTTGGTGTTTCATATTTTCAAAGTACATAGTAATTGTATTTTGTTCTATTGGCAAATAACTTAAATAGCTTATATAACGTCATTTAAAAAAATTATAAACACATATGGCAGAGTAGGCAGAGACAATATGGAAACTTAGTGTTAAGACACTCCGTTTCCATTAAAAACACTCCCGTTCCTCACGCACACACCACTAGTACCTACTATATAAAGAATCTGTTCTGTATTATACATCTATTTTTTTTTCACATATGGTGTTTTACTTTCTGTCTTTAGTTTTGTATTATTGTTATTTTTTTCATTTTTATTGTGTTACAAATGTTGGTAAGCCAAATAAAGAAATAACATAAAAGGCAATGTAAAAATTGGTAGCGTTCTATTTTCTCAATATTCCGCTAACAAAATTTTTAGTTCTTAACTAGTTTAAAAACCGTAATCGTATATACCTAAATTCATAGTATTAAAATTAAAAATGTAAACCTCGTATCGTTACAATGTGAACGTGCCCACACAAAGCCGTCTGCCTCTAAAGTACAAACTTCGACCGAGCCTGAGCTGTGCCCGTAATTGCTGTGCCGTGAGAGCCGGCCGATCACCTCGGGTGCCGGTGCCGGAGCATAACGCCACCGCGCATCGCCTTAATGGCTGTCGCGAATTGCATGAAAGTGTTTACTATCCGCCTGTTTGTTTTAATATAATTGTTTTTGGCTTGTTTCTTGTACTATTTGTTGTTATGGAGTATGTAATTAAATATTTGAGGACGATGTAGTGCAGTGGTACGACTTGATTGTAACGACGGCTGTGGATTCGAATCGTAATCGGGTGTATGAATTAGTTTAATTTTCTCGCTTTGGCAACAAAACACAACGCGGTGTTGAGTTTCGCCAATAAACACGGAATGTCTCGATAATTGGCGACGAGGGAGACACGGAGTATCTTAACAGCAGGTTCCATTTGCCTTCCTTTTTATATCTATACGAAAATTGCGTAATGAGGGAAAAAGAAGACCAACCATATCATCTACGTACATATCTACGTATATCTTAAGCGTTAAACGCTGTGTGAGTGTGTAAATGTGTAAGAATAAAAAAAATGGTTGAAGTAATATTGACACAATTTTTTCATGTTTTGCTAGCTGTCATCTTTTGTTTCATTACTGTGAAGTAATATATGCCGGCATATGGCAGTTTCGTAATGGGGTTCCGTCTGTTCGTCTATGACATGTTTATGGTGACCACAGACTACGTCGGTGGCTCATTCAAAATACACAAATTAAAATAATACTTCTAAACAATGCGGCGTCTTGTTTTCTTAGACGTTTCCGTTCGTAGAATGCATGTATGTGTGGGTCTAAATTTAAACTGGTAATGTAACTGATGGAAGCGATATTTGGAATGATTGCTAGTGATAGTTCTCTATCACTAGTGAAAGGTCACTCTGTTTTACACTTGACCAGATCTTGTGTGAAAAATGTCGAAAAATTTGAACCTCGAACCACATCGCTCACTCAGACATATTTCAAATGCATACTAATACCATCTAGGAACGATCACACAAAAATCGGTCATACATACAAGAAATTAGCTTTAGAGTATATTATTTAAACAATTTATAAAGTCCACAAAATGTTATCTTTTATCAATTCCGACTAATGAGTAGTTAACTGCGAAGTTACGTATATGCTAGACAAACTAACGCTAGTAGGGTGTCAATAGATGGGCATCACGCGGTGTTATGAATGGAAGTGGACCCCCGGCGGCGGCGACTGGTGGGGGTGCGCCAGGAATTCCAAAAACACGAGTGGGCGACTCGGACGTACAAAAAAGCCGTCGATCCGGCACGAAGGACCAGAATCAACGTTTCTTTGCTTTTTATCATAAATTGATTTTAACTGAAACTTTTAAATATCCTCTCTGTTACATTATTGATTGGTATTTAATAATAACTTGTAGATATTGCTACAATGCAGGAATTAAACATGCTTCGACAGTTGTTGGTTTTTTTTTATTTTTTTTTTTAATTAATACTTCGAACGTATATTTATAAAATAAATCAGCTTCACGCTGTATCCCGCGCAGCAGGGTAGGCAGAGGGAACCTAGTGTTAAGACACTCCGTTCCCCACTTTCTGCCGAATTCTGAAGGCATTGCGTGTTGAGTGGCAGAACTCAACGCCGCGCTTAACCTCGACACCAGAGCGAAAAAATAGGAGTTTAAGTAAATATTTCATCTCCTCGAGAGGGGATTGAACCCGCAACCAGTCGGTTTTACAGTCACACCTCGTGCCGCTGCGCCACGACTGGCCTCGAACGTATATTTATCATTTATTAAAACAAAAACAACTAACATGGATTTTCAGAAATGTAAGCGAAATAAAAATATTTGTATGTCCCATCAATAAAAATATTTATTTACAATGTATTGAATATTTTAGTAGTCCGAGATAGGGCGTGGATCGAACAGCTGTATTTACCCCCAGACTGCATCGAGTATCACATTTTGTGCCAAATGCACACTCTACGAAAAGCCTCTTATAGTAAGGGTCGCGAAAGTACTAGTGTGGTCTACTTTACTTTAAACGTTACTTAAGTGCATAAATTTTCCTTATTTTAATGTTTCTTATGCATTTCTTTTATCCTGTGTGCGGAGAGAGCGGCGAAAAGAAAGAGGGCGTAAAGTGGGGAACGGAGTGTCTTAACACTAAGTTCCCTCTGCCTACCCTGCTGTGTGCGGGATGCAGCGTGAAGTTAAAAAGAAAAAATAAGGAGAGTATGATGATAAATCAGCTTGTTTTCTATAATCTGATTTGGAAACATTGCATGTTATTTGGAACCATCGACGTGTAGTTCCCTGTTGTATAAAGTACAAGTATAAAGTGTGGCGGGTTTCGGCAGTCTTTACGCAATTTCTAGAATTTAGGCGGAAAATGAAAAGCGGAATGGCTGGACACTAAGCTGGTCTAACTTTGCTGTAACAGGAATATAGCGTGAATATGTAAAAATATAAAAGTTATCCAAATTTATTGACTTTTATTAATGGAAATATTGCTCTACCAGTGCGATTCGAACCCATAGCCGTTGGCTGCAATAAAACAGGTCTGATCTGCGTGTTTCACGGATGGATTCGTGTACGTCGTATATATTTTTTTCTCGTTTTTTAAAAAACAAAACCGCCTTCCAACAGTCCGGTCCACAAAAAGGGACACTTAATACGACGTAAACGGTTGCGCTATGGTTTGTTAAAATAACATAATACCCAAGTACTTATTTGGTTAACATGAGAAAGGCTGGTGAGGAATGCAGTTCATCTCGCCGGCGCTTCCACGGCATGATCGGAAACCTTGACTCCTTCGATCTGGTTTCAAATCACGTACATTCAACCTCAAAGACTTATATGTTGCTCTTGTGTTTATACACCTGTTTTGTATGTGATGGGTTAAAATTAAAATTGCTAATATTAGGTCCGGCTGCTTAGTTCTGGTTTTCTTTTGGGTTTTTTCTTTTTTATTGGTAGACAGGGTAGGTAAAGGGAACCTGAGAATCTAGTGTTAGGACACTCCGTTCTCGTTAAGACACTTCTGGCCCTATATATGATGGGATATGATATGATTAAACGACGATGATAGGTAGCGTTTAGATAAATATTATCCAAACTGAAATAAAAATGATGTAGCACATACTATAATTAAAACTTAATATGTCACATATTAACAAATTTAAAACTCGACTTAAAACTTTCAACTCGAATCTACTCGACTCGGTCTAGAGGCCATTGTGCGCAGCGACCCGACTTAAAAAACGATGCATTCATTTTTATTTTCCTATTCTGGCAAAACAAAGTGCGCGAGTCCGTAGTGTCCTGACACTTAGTTTTTTGCCAACTCTGCTGTATGTCGGATAAAATTCCACGCATTTTCGATTCCTCGCTCTTGTAACGAGCCAAAGTTAATTTCTGCCACTCAACACGCAAATGCTCCAGAATTTGGCGAAAAGTGGAGAACAGAAGTGTCTTAACATTAGGTTCCCAGGTTCCCCCCTATGAAATAAAAGCGAGAATAAAAAAAAATCAAGCAACCATATCAACAAAACACAACATCAAACAACACAAGGACCATACATTACACTATCTCGTCTATTTCTCTGTAACAGTTAATGAGCAGTTTTGCTTTGTACCTGACTCTGGAGACTTGCGAGGGTCCTTTACGACGACGTGTTTGTATGACGATGTTTGCCGCGGTCGTAGTACTTCCCTACCCTGCTGGAGATGGTATTACTTATGTACTAGTGTACGGGTTTTTTTTTGTTTTAGTGACAAGGGCTGTTTTTTTTTTTTAAATATGGGCAAAGGAATATGCAATTGTTTTTAAATATTGGAAGGATGTTAGTTCAAAACCGGAGGGAGTTACGGCTTCGCCCGCTCGAACTACACAGTTATTTATTTTTTTAATTTGAATTACTTTCATTATCCACAAGACAAAAAGCAGAATATGTGAGAGAACCTTGGAATCCAGTGTTAAGACACACTGTTACCCATTTTCTGCCGAATGTTATTTTCTTTTTTTTTTGTAAATATTGAAAAAGAAAAAACATTTTAATATAGCTCACATAGTGGGAAACAGCAATTTTAAGTGACAAAACAATATAAATGACACGCATTACACCAATTAGAAATTCTTTTGTGGTTACGTTCAGGTATAAAATGTTACACGTATGTATGTATTTTTGTACTTTGATCGATCATTTTAATGAATTAGTAAGCGAACAATCAATTAGAAGATTACAATTTTTGATATCGATATATTGTATTTTTTTATTCCTTATATCATTTATATATTCATATATTATACCGTATTGAGACGGTCGTGGCGCAGAGGCTAAAGTATGCGACTGTACACTGTTGACTGTGACGGTTATGAGTTTGATTCCCAGAAACGGGAAAGAATGAAATATTTCATATTCTAATTTGCCTCGCTTTTATATCGGCGTAAAGTTCCAGCACTCAACACATAACGTTTCAGAATTCGGTGGAAAATTGGCAACAAAAGCAAAGGCAAAAAAAACAAAATTTTAATTTGATCATATGTTATTATTATTGTCAGTTATCTGTAATTTTTTATGTGGAAACTTGATTGGAATGTGTATTATTTTAAATTGTGTAATGTTTGTGAATTTTATGTTCTGTTTGTTTCCCTAATAAAACTAAATAAATAAATAAATAAAAAGAGTTTTAATGGGAACGAAGTGTCTTAACGCTAATTTCTCAGGTTCCCTCTGCCTACCCTGCTATGTTCAGAATACATCGTGAAGCAAAAAAAAACTTAGTATTAAAGTATTCCAATAACGTGGTTTCCTAATATATAGGTACCTACCTAGTTTAGTCATAATTTTTCAAATATCCAAAGAATGACTTCCCATTCCGAATACCCCAACCGTTCTCACGTAAACCCGTGTGAGATATAACACTAACTTGTGTTTGGGGTCTCAGAGACCAATAAAAGTCTACCTGCTTGGGTAGATCGTATCTCATAGTCAAAGGCGCCGGCCGCCTACACTACTGTACATCGAAAATTAAATTTAAACCTTATGTTCAATTGTTAAAGTTCATTTTATAATAGCTCTTAAGTGTAGAAGAAATATATAACGGTGTAATATTAAAACACTTGTTGGTATCGTTGGTTTTGGTCTTGTATGCGTTAGTCATAAATGGCGGTGCTCGTGCGATGCAATTTGAGATGAATGACGTTTGTGCTGATATTACGAATAGATCTTTAATGTAAACTCGATAGGTGGGTGTGGGTTCGATTCCCGTTCGCGGAATTTTATTTGAGTTTGTCACTTAACATGGAATGACTGTAGAATTCAGTGAGAAGTGGGGAATGGAAGTGTCTTAACACTAGAATCCCTCTGCCTGCCATGTGTGGGATAAAAAAAATAAAGTTATAGTAAAATAAATACAGTTTATGAATATCTCAATATAGAAAGTACTGCGTTGAGTTCCGCAATTCAACCAACCAACCAACCAACTATACAATCACATTAACTACAGTCGTTAGAAGAAATTATATAAAAAAAATTTAATAGATACTTTTCAGCATTCAATACATTTAACGCGTTTAATTTACGAAAATCGAAGTGTCATTAAACTTTGTTTTTAAATAAAAATATCGCAAAAAGTAAACATACTTTTTGTGATAAAAAATTTATCTTTTCTTTATGCAAGCAAAAAACATATTTAAATTATTTTCAATTGTAGTTTTTACGTAAACCAAGGAACAAAATAAACCGACGTGGCGCAGTGGGACTACGTCGGACGGATGCGGGTTTCATTCCCACTCAGAGAAACAAATATATTTATTTAAATTTCTACGCTCTGGTAGAAACGCGTTGGGATCCACCAATGAACACGCAAAGTCTCTAAAACACCGACAGAAAGTGGAGAATAGAGTGTCTTGTCACTAGGTTCACCTTACCTTTCTTCTATTTAAGTATTCATCTTTCATTTGATATTAGCTAAACTGATTGAATTGATATAAAATAAATATACATATAATTGTGTCATTTCAAACATGTTTCTTTTATATGAAAGTAAGCACTTTTTATTTTGTTTATCTAATAAGCATAATATGACTACAAATCTTAGTGAAACCTGAGCCTCTATGAACACATAGCGATAGACTTTGGACACGTGCAAAGTGACTTACTTACTTAAAGGTTACTTATTTATAGTTTAATGGTAGTCTAGATAAGTGGCATCCGCCAGGTACGCGGTGTTAGTGGGCTCGAATCCCAGTCGAGGTTGATTTTGTAAAAGTATAAAAATATTTAATACTTTTACAAAATTACCTCGGCCAGTAGTTGTGGATGGGCACATGCATGTTCGATTTCCATTTGAGAAAATGGAAAATTTCATATTTTCATTTCGGCGGCGTTGGGTTCCTCAACTCAACACTCAGTGTCTTAATGTGAGAGTATCTGAATACTAGGTTCCCTGAATCCCTCCCTCTGCGTACCCTATGTAAAAAAAAATATTTGAAACACAGTGATTGATGCCAAGCAGTGATCGAATCCAAAGCCATCCAATTTACCACTGCGCCTCAAAGGCCTCAAAAAATTCTAATATCATTTATTTTTTATATAACTTATTTTTATCTTACAAAATTTTTGTTTAACATTTGGTTTATATTTATTCATAGCGGTATTTATTAGTTTACTCCCAACGTTACGTCTCTGAGTGCTCTGGAATAGAATGTACAAACAATTTGTTCATTGCCTTATAAAAATACTTTGGAAATACCTATTTCTATCTACCTTTTTCGATATTAACGAAATTTGGGCGCGAAGCCAATGATTTGAGATTTTATTTGGTACGAGATCTCTACGTTTTACTTGGAACTGGAATTCTTATTAAAAACAATGCAGTTTTTATTGGAACAAATCCAATTGTTTCTTGAAAATTTTATTGAAAATATATATAGTTAGTTGTTTATCCGTTTTCCCGTTACTATATATCTTTATTAGAGATATATAGTAACGGGAAAACGGATTAGATTTAAACTATATTGAAGATCTTTTTTTTTGGCCGAATTAACTTCATGTATTTTCTTTATGGCATATATATTGCTTTCGCTTTCACTTGCGGATTCGCCTGCATGGTCAAAAAGGTAACACATAGACACTTTCTTAAACAAATAGACTATACGATACCGTTAATCATACCAGCAGCAGTTCCTGAGATAAGCGAGTTCAAACAAATAAACTTACCATTTTTATAGCAGCCATCAGTACAGAAGTATAAATAAGACATTTAAAATATAGAAATTCTTAAGTTTTCTTCAAAAAACCAATACAAATACCTTCAGGAATTAACAAATAATGAATGTATATTCAACTTTAAAGGGAATGCGGGTTCCGCATCAATTAACGTGGACATTAAACATAAGCAACGGCCGGAGCTAGTGTGGATATAAACAAATAGCGCGGTCGCAGCCGCGTGTTGATGTTCAATTTGTCTTAAAGCTTTAAAATATTGTAGCTTTCTGGATGAATTGTGTTGGTTGTACTTGTTATATGTGTTGTGGGTTCGATTCCTATTTGTGGGTGTTTAATTATTTACTTTTTGTCAATCTGGTGTTGCGCTTCGAATTCTGCCACTCAACACGAAATGCCTCAAAAACTGTGTGGAAGGTGTGGAACGGAGTATCTTAATAGGGAACCAAGTGCATTAACACTAGGTTCTCATATTCACTCTGCTCCCCCTACTATCTGAGAGATACAGCATAAAGTTACCTTGCTTTGTTATAAACAAAATGGTCGACGTTCAGCCCCGTCACTCGACACGTAATGTCTCCGAAATATGGTGCAAAGTGAGGAACGGGGTAATTTAACACTAGGTTCCTTGCACCTTCCTCGCTATATGCGTAATATAGCTGTGAAACAAAAAACCAGTCTTATATTAAATCCATAATATTTTCTTAGTATAGCAAAATATAATTTTCGCACATGTGTATGTATGTTACATACATAAAAGCGTAAGATCAAACGGAACACCGGCTGACCTACATGTCGATCTATTTTAACATCGCGGCTGCCGAAACCCTGACTTCTCTTTGAAACACCCACTCCCTAATGGCTTAAAGTCAATTATTCTTATACTTTTTATATTTATAGTATTAATGTATCTTCCCAGATATCTTTTCAAGGCCGTCGCGGCTTTGACTTGACCGAAATTCGTTTTGTAAGCTTCATCTTTTTTCTTGTTTAGCGGTGCTGGTTGAGAGAACATTGTGTTAAGACACTCCACTTTCCGTGACAATGTCGTGTTTAATCTTGTTACCAGAACAAGAAAATGAAATCAATTCATTGCCCCTAGTTGAAATCAAATCCACAACAGTCGCTTTTACCGATAGACGATTTGTTGCGCTGTGCCACGAACAAATAAATAGATAAAAAAAGTCAGCTTCAAGCTGTATCCCGCACACTGTAGGAAGGCAGAGGGAACCTAGTGTTAAGACAATCCATTCCCCACTTTCCGTCGAAATCTGGAGGCATTGCGTGTTGAGTGGCAGAACTCAACGCCGCGCTTTGCCTCGACACCAGTTCATAAAGAGTTAAGCTTTTAAAAATTAAATTGCAGTGTTAATTAATAATTTGCATATAATTAATATAAATCTATTATTTTAATTAATTAAAACACTAATATAGAAAATCCCACAGAGAATACAGTATTTAATAAGCTCTTATTAATTCTTATCTATCTATATACAATGAACGTTCCAACATAATTCACGTATAAACTCATTCATTTGTTGCGGTTTTCCTCTTGGAACTGGAAAATATGAATGCATATTGCAAGACGTATCCATAAGGATGTTTGGATATTCAAAATCATAATAAAACTTCCGGTTAATAGAGAATAAGCTTCTACGAAAATGAAATGTAAACAAAGCCAAGTATAACACAAACTGGTGGTGTGACTAAGTATTTTCTTTATAACCCTATATTGATTATTGGCGTTGTATCGGTAATGACGTTCTATTATGGATGAATAAAAAATTATAGGATTTTTTTAATGAATATTTTTAATTATAAATAGCTTACTATTTTAGTTCTCGGTTTTCCGAGAAAGGCAGATGCTTCAGTCTTCTTCCTTACATAGGTATGTATACAATACAAGAAACGCATTCCTAATTGAAGTCTACAACATTAAAGAAAACTTCAAAGAATTCTTTATTATAATGTTCCTTTTACATACATATGTAATTTTTTTCAACTCATGGATGAAATTTTTCACTAATTTCTCCATTAAATTTATAGCCTTTTTAAACATGTTGTACTATGGTACATATGTATGTTTAAAAATATTACTGGTAATATAAAAATATATACATATATATTAAATTAAATCAGCTTCACGCAGTATCCCGCACACAGCATGATAGGCAGAGGGGACCTAGTGTTAAGACACAGTTCCCCATTTTCAGAAGAATTCTGGAGGCAACGCGTGTTGAGTAGCGGAACTGAACGCCGCGCTTTGCCTGAGACAGCAGAGCGAAGAAATGTAAATATAATACATAAATATTTCATTTCCTCGAGTGGGAATCGAACCCACAACCAGTTGATTTCACAGTCACACTTTGTACCCCTGCGCCACGACTGGCCTCAAAAATATTTATTAATATAATAAAGTATAAAATATATGAAGAGGTTCAGTAAGCAAGTAGGTATACCACAGCGCATGACGTCATAACAGAATTAAGATGCTATGCGTTGCTAGATAAAACGCAGCATCTCTTTTTGTCTTAATTAGACTTAGATATTAATTAGACCATAACAAATTTTAATGTTCACACATTACAACGTAGACTACTCTTAAACGTCAGAATTATTGGTTAAATAATTTAATAAATTCAGCGTTGAGTTCCGCCAATCAACTCGTAATAACTCCGAAATTCAGCGGAAAGTGTGGAACGGAAATGTTTTATTGGGAATAGAATCTCTTAACAATAGGTTCTCAGGTTCCTTCTGCCTACTCTGCTATGTACATATATATAGATACAGCGTGAAGCTGACAAAATGTGCTTAATATTCTCTTGTATTATAAAATGACATTCCTTGACTACTGGTGGAATGAGTAATTATTTAATCTTGCAAAGCAATTCTCGGATTCGATTTTTGTGCTGGGAAAATATTTACGTAGGTACCATAATCTGCAAAAAATAAATTTGAACCTGTATATCATATTTTTAAAATGTACTACACTAGTCTAGTATTTTCTTCCTATATAACAATATTTATTCTACTTATACAAAGATATCTCGTATTAGCAATGAAGTAACGTACAGATAACAATAACACGTTATCAGTGTCTATTAATGTTATATCTTTATGGAATCTACTTATTATTTATAAAACGTACCTATCGTCGTATCGTGTGATATATTTAGAACAAAAAAGGGCCAAGTTTCTGTATTCTTTAGAACAAAATTTTAAATGATATTTAAGGACATATCCTTTCTGTTAATATATATTTTTTTGAGTAAGACAAGAATTAAAAACTATTTTCGAACAAACGCCTGTAACTGCGTTCATGTATATATGATAAGTAATTATCATAGTAACCCAAGTAGTTTTTACATATTTTTAGCTGCCCGCTGAACCTTGCACATAGCAGAAACAAAACTTTATTCCCCCGAATGGGAACCAACCACCTTTGCCTTTACAATCGAACTTTATGCTCCTGTGCCACGATATAATAAATATTTGAAAAAAATATATATATATATATATATATATATATATATATATATATATATATATATATATATATATATATATATATATATATATATATATATATATATATATATATAAATTAAATAGACGCTTGAAATTAGACACTAATAAAAAAAATATGTAAATCAAAAATTTACTAATTTAAAATAAAAATAATCAATTGATACGATGTAACTTGACCACCGCACTGCCGTGCACCCGTCGATTAGCTTCTTGGTATTTTTCACGGTAGCCTCTCGAGTGGTTATTATTAGAAAATGTTTACAAGCAAGCTAACGCCGTACATTAATGTAAGTAATTCCGCGATAAAAACCTACTGGCCGGCGGAGCGGGGAAATATAATTAGATATAAGTTTATTGTTAAAATTTAATAGATAGTTTAATAATAGAATGTTAAATTGTTAAACTGGATTGTATATTGTGACGGTAGTGGGTTCGAACCAATATGATAACAGTTCAAATAGCGTCTGAACGTTGTAGTAAATAACAAACATGTGTAGTAGGAAATTGATATTAATTGTTTTGATTTTATATGAGACAACTTATTATAAATGTTATATAGTCTTTGCTTATCAATAATTGTAATAATGAAGTGACTAAAAGAACGTAATGACACAACACTATACTTACCATTTCAAAAAGAAAAAAAGCAAAAAATCATTTCAGTACTTTTATTTTTTATACCATAAGCATATTTTATTCTAGCTTCACGATGTTTCTCTAGCGGAGATATTTTAAATGTAATTTTTTCCCAAATAGTATTTCTTGGGGGGAAATTTGGGATTATACTACAGAAATCAAAGAGTTCTCAACTGCATTTCAATATGCGAGATGTTAAGACACTCCCTTCCTATTAAGACGCTTCCGTTTCTCAATTTTCGCCGAATTCTGGACGCGTTGCACGTTAAGTGGCGGAACTCAACGCCGAGCTTTGCCTCTCTAAATATTTCATTGCGAGTGGGAATCGAACTCATAACCGGCCACGTTTGGCCACACTACGTAACAAGTATACTTAACGATATAATTTTATATTAGTTCTTTCTTTTTCATACCTTATAGAGAATGTTACAAACTAATTAACTTAATGCGACTGCATTAATTGACTTTTGAAACTCTAATTAAAAAGTGTACAATCTGACTTGTTTTCTCTCGAACAGTAATTACCTTACAGTGCAAATCTGTATTTTTAAGTAAATTTGCAAAAAATATTTTTTCAGCTGTATCCCGCACACAGCAGGGTAGGCAGAGGGAACCTAGTGTTAAGACACTCCGTTCCCCACTTTCTGCCGAATTCTGGAGCCATTGCGTGTTGAGTGGCAGAACTCAACGCCGCGCTTTGCCTCGACACCAGAGCGAAGAAATGGAAATATAAATTTAAATAAATATTTCATCTCCTCGAGTGAGGATCGAACCCTCAAACAGTTGGTTTTACAGTCACACTTTGTGCTACTGTGCCACGACTGGCCTCATAAAAAATTAAATATTTCGTTTTGTTATATAAAGCAATACTTATAAATTTCAATATAAGTTACATTTTATTATACTCAGTTATTCTGCTGTTATAAACTAGTTTTAATAATTAAAATGTTTTGTTTGTTGGTAATTCTACTGATGACTGAGGCTATATTTGTGGTGCTGGGGCATAAGTGTGTCACTGTAAACGCGATAGGTTGTGAGTTCCATTCCCACTCGAAAAAGTGAAATATTTTCATTTCTTCGCTCTGGTGTCGAGGTTAAGCGCGGCGTTGAGTCACCAACATACTGTCTTAACACTAGACTCTCTGTGTCTACTCTGCTATATGCTTAATTCAGCGTGAAGCTGAATAAAATGTACTGAGCTCTACCTGAGTTAATTATGAACCTACTGTCACTGCAGTATTAATAGCAGCATGACACCATTGCATCAGTGGACCTTAACATAAAAAAAAGAAATTTCCTGAAATGACGTCATCTCTGACCATAAATTAATTCTCTTCGCAACGGCATTCTTAAAATGGCACTGATTGCGTTCAAGGTTAGTCTTCATAAATATTTTTATATCAACTTTCCTCAAGAAAGAACATTATTCTTTATTATTGTTTTTACTTTATTATTTCTTATATACTTTTTTTTGTCACCAAAGAGTGAAAGGGCATCCTATTACTAAGATTCCGCTGTCTGTCTGTATTTTGTCCTTCACCAGGCTGTATCTCATGAACTGTGATAGACAGTTGAAATTTGTACAGATAATGTATTTCTGTTTGCGGCAATCGTTTTATAGATAATGGAACAGAGAATAGAGTTTTAACACTAGATTCCCAGTTTCACTCTGCTTACTATGCTATGTGAAGTATTTTGTATAATACAAAATAATTCATAATATAGTTAGCAGTAATTAAATATTTATATTTTTTTATTATTTTTTTTGTTTTTTATAAAGTAAACCATGTTTTGTGATAATATAAACGTAGATAATTATAGCGCTATTCACTTAAACTGTAAAGTTTGTTACTATGAAAGATTTTTTTTTAAAAAACCACAGGAAGGATATGGTTGTCAATATGTGTCGTCCGGTTTCCGAAACAGTAGTAAAGTAAAAAATATATATGTATATAAACATTTCTTAATCACAGATGTGTATCTTATCGCCTAAAAGAGACTCGTATTTACGTTATTTTACCTTAATCAGGAATTGATCCTGCGACATTTGCAAATATCTTTTATAAAAAAATCAGCTTCACACAGTAAAAATCAGCTACACACAGCACAGACAAGCATAGGGAACCCAGTAGTAAGACACTTCGTTCCCTACTTTCTGCTGAATTGTTGCGGCATTGCGTGTTGAGTGGCAGAACTCAACGCCGCGCTTAACCTCGACACCAGAGCGAAGAAATGGAAATATAAATTTAAGTAAATATTTTATCTCCTCGAGTGGGAATTGAACCTACAACCAGATATCTTTTATAGATATTTATAATAATAGACCTATCGTCAAAATTTTGCGGTGTAAGCAGAGAAAACCTAGTGTTAAAATATTCCATTCTCCACTTTCAACCAATTTATTATAAAGACATTGCTGCCTTTTGACTCATGATACTTTTCTTACTTAAAAAAAAATAAAGTAACATTACTGCGGATGGAAATCGAATCCACGACCGCTAATTTTACAGGCAGATGTGGGATTACTTAGTAATAAAATAGATACTAAAAGTAATACATACATATTCTTATCTTACTTTTATACTTAAAGAGTTTCTTGTAATTAAATGTTATCGTTTCTATTATGAATAACTCACACTATTTTATTACTCAGAAAATATGCAATGCATCGGCAATAACAGTTTGTGGTTTTTCGCGTTTATTTCTAGACCACATGGTCTATTCCAACAAAGATTTGCTGTTAAATCCAGTTTTATTACGTTAAAAGTTTATATGAGGCTTCATGGCGCAGTGGGATAGCCACTCTGACCGTGATGGTGATGAGTTCGATTCCCATTCGCGGAAATTAGTGTATTTAAATTACTTTTTTTCTGGCTCTGGTAGACAACGATTTACACTTACTGTCAAATTGTGAAGGCGTTGCGTGTTTAGTGGCGGAACAACGCGGTTCCCTCGTTACCAGAGCGAAAAAAATTAAAAAATAAAAATATTTTATTTTATAGAGTGAGAATCGAATCCACAACCTGTCGTACTTACCGAACCTGTCCTCAAACTGAACTTTTGTATTTCAATTTCTTTTAAAACACTCACATATCAATAGAAGCTATTCCATACATTACGTACAAAACGTATACGTTTTCGAATTTAACACATCTCATGGGCTATTTACTTTACGCTTTATCGCGGTCTAGGTAACCTAGCTGGCTATTACGATATAGAGAGAACAGATTGTTTTTCTTTTTTTTAGTTTATAATATAGTTGAGGCCAGTCGTGGCGCAGAGGCACAAAGTGTGATTTTAAAATCGACTGGTTGTGGGTTCGATTCCCACTTGAATAAGTGAAATAATTATTTATATTATTTACACTCATATTTTCACATCTTCACTCTAGTGTCGAGGAAAAGCGCGGCGTTGAGTTGCGCCACTCAACACGCAATACCTCAGGAACTTGGTAAAAAGTGGGGAACGGAGTGTCTTAACACTAGGTTCCCTCTGCCTACCCTGCTGTCTGATTTTACAATATAGTATAGTTTTTTTTGTCACGCATGTCTCACATGCTGTCTTATTTAATGTGTTTTGTTAAAAAAGTGTGTTTTTAAGTTTTAAACTATCGATTTATTAAGTAAATATTTATTCACAATCTGTATTTTTTTTTCAATCTTTTCACCATGTTGCTATAGAGATAATCTAGGGCTTACACACTCAGTTCTCAATATTCTGCATATTTTTTTTTAATATTATATTCTGTGTTTTGTTTGGAACTATAACATAATATGCTTTATCTAGCTAAACCAAGATAATAAACATTTTTAATTACTATATGTAAATATTTCCACGTATGAGATACGAATCATGCGTCGTAAATGCGCCACGGTGGCGTTAAATGTTATACATTAGCACAGATATCTGTATAAATTAATATTCATTAAATCAATAATATATATTTAAATTAAACGTCAATAACTTCTAAATGTTTGGTTTTAAATTAAAATATCAAATCAGCTTCACGCTGTATCCCGCACACAGCAGGGTAGGCAGAGGGAACCTAGTGTTAAGACACTCCATTCCGTACTTTGGAGGCATTGCGTGTTGAGTGGCAGAACCTCGACACCAGAGCGAGAAATGGAAATGTAAATTTAAGTAAATATTTCATCTCCTCGTGTGGGGATCGAACCCACAACCAGTCGGTTTTACAGTCACACTTCGTGCCGCTTCGCCACGACTGGACTCAAAATATTCTATTTCGTTATTATTATATGCTGTTTGGCTTGCGTCTTTCTCAAGTTAAAAAAATCATAATCTTGATAAAACTATTTATTGAAAAAAACGTTAAAAACCGTTGCACACTCTGTTGCATCTAGATGTAACAAAAGATATGTTTTGTCTCTCTCTAATGTGTCTTCCATGCGCAAGCGCAGGTAGGGGGTGATTCACCGAACGATGAAGTATTGTTTGACACTACGCCTCATTTATTTTGGGGTAACCAAAAAATATTTGATAAGCTGTTTATTGTTATAACAAAAGAAAGAACGATTTTTTTTTACACTTTTGCAACTTTTTTCCTTTTTTTTATTTATCTCTTGTTTGGCAAGTGAATAGGGAAAATTCTATTTTCTCCACCAGTGTTTCTATCAATTCCTTATTACGCATCGAGAAACTTGTTTCATCATTTAATGGAGAAATTTATTGTATAGCCAATGCATGCTCAGATAAAATTATTTATTCACAGCACTACACTCTCGCCTACTTTTTTAACATTATTTTATAATATTAAAAATATAGGCGAGGACGAGAACATAATACAATGAAGGTATCGTGGCGCAAGCGTCGAAGGGCAAGGCGTGCGACTGTAAACGTGACGGTTATGTGTTCGATTCTCTCTCAGAGGAATGAAATATTTATTATATTCATTACCTCGTTCTGATTGAGAGCCACCAATCAACACGCAATGCCTCAAGAATTCATCGAAAAGTGGAAAGAGTGTCGTAACACTAGCTTCTCTGGTTCCCTCTACCTACCCGTGCTATGTGCGGTATACAGCGTGAAGTTAAAAAAAAAACCTAAAACAATTTGAATATACAGATAGATTTATTGCTGCTTAGTGCCAACCAAGGACAGGCTTATTCTGATTTATTATCAGCGGCAGTGGCGCCGCCGGCCACATCTTGAATTTTTATTTGCATCTAAAATTAACATTTATTTTATTTGAATTTGCCACACCGAGCTCGTTAGTAGTCACAACTCGCAATACCTATATTTTATTTTAACGTATTGTAATTGAGCGTCTCGTTTCCAGTTCTGTTGATCGTGCGCCGTGATAAAGCAAATTTGTACGGCGTTTTCAATTTTTTTTGTTGTGTTTATTTATGATGTTTTTTTTAAATATAATTTAGGTTCTAGTTCTAGTGTTTTGTTTTTAAGGTTGAAGAGTTTTTTTATTTGTTTGTAATTGTTAATTGTAAATATGAATAACTAAAGGATAACTCTGTATAATTTTATATCCATCATCGAAATCGATACAATCTTCTTATATCCGTATCCGTGTTCTGATAAAAAATGCTGCATCCGTGATATCAGCTTCACGCTGTATCCTGCACACCGCAGGGTAAGCAGAGAGAACCGAATGTTAAGACACTCCGTTTCTAACTCTGCGCCAAGTTCTAGGGGCATTGCGTGTTGAGTGGCGGAACTCAACGACGCGCTTTGCCTCGACACATGACCGAAGGAATGAAATGCCTCGAATGGGGACCGAACTCACAACCAGTCCATTTTGCAGTCACACTTTGTGCCCCAGCACCACGACTGGCCTCATCCGTAATATCCTTGGTAAAAAACTCTTCTAATTAATATTTGATACAGCTTGTTGAATCAATGCTAAAGATTACTTATATTTTTTGTATAACGATTTACAAATCGATTTTTTGCAAGTTGTGTCATTATAACATTATATAGAAACGTTATCACAAGTCTTATCTTGTAATGTGAAAATTAGCACTCAGCCATTGCACAAAACACCTTGAGAATTATCAATAGAAAATGCTAATCTATGTATGCCACAATATTTTAATATACGATACACGTTAATATTTATATGCTTCCGATTGACAATTACCTATACATTTAAGGCCGTCGTGGTGCTGCAGCAGAAGCGTGCGACTTTAATCGCGATGGTTGTGGGTTCGATTCCCACTCGGGATTGAACTATTCAATATTTTAATTTTAGCTGCATTGGTAACAAAGTAAAACGTCTTTGAGTTTCGACGGAAAGTGAGGAACGGCAGTGTTAATGTGTTAATGAACCGACTTGGTCCCCTGGTTTTCTTTGCCTACCCTGCTATGTCCAGTCAGGCAAAGGGAACCAGGGAATGCTATACAGCTTCACGCTATAAAACAAATATTTATTGAGACCATAGTGTTGTAATGTGTATGATCTAACGTCTGATCGTAAACTTAGACTCAGGGTAATGATAATATTTAATTTATTTGATTCCAGAGCGAAGAAATGATAATATTTCATTTCTTCGAGTGGGAATCGAATCCACAATCTATCGCGTATACAGTTGCACGCTCCTGCTTTTGCGCCACTACTGGTCTCAAACTCTCTTTATTCACACAATGAAATAAAAAAAATCATATTCCAGAAAACACGTAAGACTATAAAAGTTTATCTATAGTCCCAGTATTTTATGTTTACAATTTTTCTATTAAGAATACCAAGTTGATTATGTTTGATCAAGTGTTTTACTGCCTTTTTATTGGTTCAGTTTTATTTTACATTCCAATTTAGTTAAACCGGCTTTGAGTCACTACCACTGTTCAAGTACTCACATAACGTTTAAGAACATCTCTCTCGATAGACGCTAACGAGTGTAGTTTATCATCTTCCAGAATGGAATGTGGATCGTGATAAATATTTATTATAGTTAATACGTTAACGACTGAAGTTATATATTTACTTGTCCTTTTTATTTATTCATTAAAAGTGAACTAGTCTTTCTTAACCTCTTTCGTTGTAAGTTTGATTTCTTTTCCCGTGATCTTCCTCTAGTATCTGGTCACTGGGTCCTTAAAAATCAGCGTAGGTATACCCTTTCTTTTTGCCACTTCTTCATTTACTCATCTCTCGTGACTAAACAAAACAAAACCAAAAATTTATAAAATATCATATAACTTTAAAAATATCAGCTTTACACTATATCCCGCATACAGTAGGGTAGGCAGAGGGAACCTAGTGTTAAGACACTCCGTTCCCCACTTTCTGCCGAATTCTGGAGGCATTGCGTGTTGAGTGGCAGGACTCAACGCCACGCTTTGCTTCGTTCTTATTCTCTACAAACCATAGTAAGGGACACAAATACGTCTGTTACAATTAAAGAATGCAGTGAAACAAATTACTTGCCTTTGATCAGCAATGGACGGTCCGGGTCAAAGCTTTAATACGATTTGGAAATATTCTAACCTATCAAGGAAATCAGAAACATTCAATACATTTTAATTGAGGTGCCTAATTAGAAGTATTTGTTATTTTGATTATTTGAAGCATTTGCTTTGTTTAAATATAGTTACTAAATTATTTATATTATAAAAATCTTTGGAATTTGTTTTTTTATAACATAAAAGATATATATAGTGTTCTTAGTTTGTTTTTTTCTTCTGGATTCTTAATATAAACTGAAGATCATAAAAAAAAATCAAAGAAGAGAGTATAGGTTTTATACATCCAAATAGTAAGCACATTTAAATTATTATATTCTTTCATTTAAATCTAAAAATGGAAAAATACAAAAAAATAATTATGAAAATTATCTAAATAACAATTTAATTTAACATAATTCATAATAGTCCCAAATATAGTGCACTATTACGTTCAGTTACCTAACCTTTGTGCATACAACATTTAGTCAGAATGTAAGCCCACAGTAAAGCCGTATTGTTTGCGATACAATGCCGCCTAGATAGAGATTAGATAGTGTTATACAACAGATCCTCTGAGGTACCGCTAGGACAAACAACGAGCTTGGAACCTGACATCTAATGTTGCTAACAAATTGGTTTTAAACTGCCTATATTGCTTATAATGCTCTTTTATAGAGCTGTGATAGAGTGATGTCACTCTCTTTTGCGTTAGATTTATATGTGATTGAATAAAATGTTATTAAAATTGAATTAGTTAAAGGAGGTACTCGTAGCGAAGTGGCACACTGTTTGAGAAAAGCGGCTCAGAAGCTAGGTATTAAGTTCCCGAATACATTATTTATCGTTTGTAATATATATTATCGTGACTTATCCCAATATTTAAAAAGGACCACGGTTGAGTTGAGTTTTAAGACATAAATGTATCAATCACGTCTTATAGAAAACTTTTCTAACTCAAACGGAATAAAAAAACATCGACTCAGGATCGATACCACTATCATCGCGTTTACAATCACATTCTATTCCATTGCGCTGTTCTGACTAGATCATTTGATTCCTTTAGGCATACTTACATAAAACTAGAACATAAAATTAGAAAAGCCACATCAGCACTTCGTCGATCTGGTCTCGAATAATCTACATTTTACGATTAAGCGGTGAAGGGGCGGCACTTACAACCCTCTCACGTCGAGAGCTTCAGTCTGCGAACCACAATGGAGGCAAAGAATTCAATAAATTCACAGCTATTGCATTTCACACTATTATTTTATATGGTTTTACATTACTATAAAAGTTATAATGTGGATGTTTTTTTTCTTATTATTATATTTATAATTTGATTTGGTATGAGTAAACGTTTTTTTAAGTATTTTCCTCTATTTTTTTCTCAATTCCCCCTTCAGGAAGTGCTAGATCACAAAATACCATTTTGCAAAACCTGTCCAGAATTTTAAGAGAAGTTCTAAAGTCGCATCTAGGACTATTCCTCAGCTCCCGGCTTTGCTCACTTCGATATTGCTTTTATTATCCTGATTATGTATGAATTTTGTTTTATACTGTTACATAGATTTTAACTCATTACCATCACGTGTTCCATCAATATTTTTTTCGGTCTCAGTATAACTCTGTTTTTGCCTCATCAACCTGCACATACTCGTACATGTCCCCCGACTCCAGGACTCCTTCATGCGTTTTACGTGACCTTCCTCCGGTATCATCGATACTAGAAGGTTCCCGAAGGTCAACCAAGTTCTACCTCTTACACCACTCTTCTATAAATTTTATTATTTACAGCAATAAGATGCTATTTACTATAAACAATAAAGATTTTTAATGTAAATTAACTTATCTCGGAACCATTATGCACGTCAAAGGAAAGGTGGACTCGAAAGTAGTTTACAATTTCCTTTATACTTTACTGAGTGTGTTCTCCAGCGGTGTTCAACCCTAAGTCAAACGCATATATATAGATAGATATACCTAGAATACTATGTACGTTACTGTTCATACTAGAGACGCTAGATTGGCATTTTCTTTGTTTGATATCAATTGTAAATTATATAGAATTGACGCCATTGGCACATGGGCACAAGCGTACCACTGTAAATGCGACAAGTTGTGGGTTCGATTCCCAGTGGAGGAAGAGAAATATTTAATATTTTCAACGGTAATTGGGAAACGGAATTGTCTTAATGGGAACGGAGTATCTTAACACTAGGTTCTCTCTGTTTCATTTGATTATTAAATAATATTTTTAAATATGTTGCTTTTACAAAAAATCTATAAAGATACATAAAAATTGGTTACAGTTTACATTAGCTTCAAAATGTTTTTAAATTTACCTATTATCTGTAAAGAGTAGTGATCTGTCACTATATCCGCTTTAATTATTCTATATGTAAAAAATGTTAATGAATATGATTATGAAAAAAAATTCAAAAGGTAACTTTACAACCCTTGCGACGCGACAAGCGTCTATTTGCGGTGGGATATTGACCGCGCTGTTTACCTTACACCTCCGGCCACGCTAAAGATAGCGGTAACGCGCTTCATGTGAACTTTCTCGGATTTTTACGTCTAAAGGTCATGTTTTATTACCAAATTTGGTTATGATGGATATTTTAATTATTAGCTTCACGCTGTATCCCGCATATAGCAGGGTAAGCAGAGGGATCCTGAGAATATAGTGTTAAGACACTCCGTTCCCCACTTTCCGCCAAAGCTATATATAGTTAAGCATTTTTAACTTCTTTTAAAATCGAAAATCTAGTTAAATTGATATAACGTAACATTAATATAGGAAAAAAAAAGAATACACCCTCGAATTGCCTATTATCAATGTCCTAATAAACACAATTTCTATTCATAAAAAGGATCCCTTCCTGTTTGAACAATATTTTACTCCCGCCGGCATCGAACCCCGAATACTTATGTTTAAAAAAACCAAGCATCGATCTCATCTTACATCCCTGAACGCGAAACTGTCGATTGACAACGGATTAACAGATTTTTTTGTTACATTTAGGATGTGAGACTGTCCATTTTTTGTAGCTACTTGATGATTCAAGTTATTGCTTTATTTGAATAGTACTTAGTATTTTTTTTGTGTCTATAAGATTTAAATTCAATACTTACAAGTCGCGCTTAGTATAATAATATAAGTATTTTTAATATATTTTTTTTAATCACGTTACGGCAGAGAGAATCTAGTGTTAAGACACTCCGTTCCCCACTTTCTGCTGAATTCTGGAGGCATTGCGTGTGAGTGGCAGAACTCAACGCCGCGCTTTGCCTCGAAACCAGAGCGAAGAAATGGAAATATAAATTTAAGTAAATAAGTCATTTCCTCGAGTGGAGATCGAACCCACAGCCAGTTGGTTTTACAGTTTGTGCCTCTGCGCCACGACTGGCCTTTATTTTTAATATAATAATATTATTTATCTATTATAGAATTAAATCGAATATTTTTTTCTCATAATATGTGAAAATGTTATAATTCTTATTGTTTACTTACGTAAAATAGTTGTTAGTTTTATTTAATCCCACATTATAAAATCACAATAGTAAACTTCTAGTTCGACTGAGGCTGTGATGGCGTAAAAGCATGGGACTGTAAATGTGATATTCCGGGTTCCATTCCCACTCGAGGAAATGAAATATTATAATTTCTTTGCTCTGGTAACGAAGATAAATGCTGTGTTGAGTTCCGCGCAACACGCAGTACCTTCAGAATTAGGCGGAAAGTGGAGAACGGAAGTGTTTTAACATAGGCTTCCCTTTGTCTACTACTGAGTGCGGGATACAGCGTGAAATTTAAAAAATATATTATATAAGTCCCTTAAAGTAATAAAATCTTAACACCATATTATCCATTTTCATATGGTTTTATACCAACATTGCAGTAATCTGACCGCTAATCCCCATGCTTTTAATATAGTCCTTGTGAACGATAACGTTAAACGATTTCACGTGAACCGACATGTTACAATCGATTTTGAAATGAAATGTATTTTTAAAGTGTATTTTTTATTTTTTTCAGGTAAAAATGGTGCTTACTACGATCTATTGAGATTAAGAGATGTACGATGTATTGTAAGTTACTTACTTTATGTGTAAGATGAATATCTCTTTATTGTTATGTTATTCTAAGTTTTTTTAAGTCCGTACTTACTTTCCGGTTTAACTGAGCCAGACAGAGGACACTCTATGAAAGAATGTCTTTAACTTTTTTTTTTTTAAGTTTTTTTATACTTCACGCTATCTAAATACATTCAAAGTTAAGTTAAAAAATATTAAATATTTTATTTCGTCGACAGGGAATCGAATCCATAACCTGTAGCCTTAAGTCGTACACTTGTGCCCCTATGCCACGACTGGCATCAAATTTTATCATTTGATTATTTATTTGTAAGAAAATAAAGCTTTACGCAATATTTTTCACAGTGTTAAGTCTACTTAATAGCGATGTTTGAAATATTGCCGAAGATTAAATTATCCAATAAAGTTTTTGGAAAAAAATATTCATCTTACCCGTGAATAGATGAACTTTCATATAATGTATAATTAATTATTTACACTTTAATATATTTATTTAAATTTATTTATATGAAGTATTGAAAGTTTAATGTTTTGGCTGCCTCGTTGTATGAAGAATCGAAGGCCCCAATATAAACACATGTGAAGACGGATGCGACTCATCCGTCTCTAATGGAACGACAAAATTGTAGTCATATATATTTTTATCTGTGCATTCCTTTAATAATATTCACAAAGTGATTGGCACAGATTAAATATAAGTAATATTCTGATGTTTTAAGAAAATAAAAAAAAATTGGCATAATAAACAACTTTTAGGTTCGATCATTTTTTCTTTAGACAAAAAGTTATAATATAATTTTTATTAGTTCTACGTTGTGTCACATGTTAAGTGGCGGAATTCTACGCCGTGTTCGTTACCAGAGCGAGGAAAAGAAAATATTAAATATTTAATTTTCTCAGATAGGAATATAACCCACAACCGGCGTTCACAGTCTTACGTTTGTGCTCCTGCGACTGGCCTCTGTAAAATAATACTTTAAGTACAAATTATTAAAACTATAATAGTATAGTTAATAACACTGAAGATTTATTACCGATTTCATTTATCTAAATCTCTGTATAACAACGGAAAACGGAGAAATTTATCCCAATGAAAAAAAAAAACATCTCACATCATAATAGTATGTAAATTTACAATCTGCCCCCGACTTCTGGAGTACATTTTACCCACAAAGGCTCTACAGTGGCACTTCACCTATATACTAAGGCCAAAGCTTCGACCTGTTTGTATAGGTTGGGGGGAGGTCAAATAGGTCATATCGTTTAGAATTGCCGTTTACAGGATCTTGTAAGACTTTGTAGATATTGATTTTATTTTATATATCTATTTATTGATTTTTAAAACGATGTATATAGTAAGGTAGGCAGAGGGAACCTGGGAAGCTAGTGTCTTATTATTGTTCCCATTTCAGACACTTCCCTTTCCAATTTTCTACGGAATTCTTAAAGTATTGCGTGTTGAGTGGTGGAATTCTTTGCTTATATTATTAAAATATACTCTTTCATAATTTACTTTTAATAAAAATCAGTCTCAATAGCTTTTTCTAAATATATTTTTTAACTTAAATTTTGCTTATAGTCAGTTCCAAAGTATGCAGTGTCATAAATTGCGACCCGGCGAAGTAATTTTAGTTCATAAACAATTCTAATTTGTATGAAACTTCTTGACGCCCGCTCTCGTTAAGTTAAATTCAAATTCAAACCTTTATTTAGTACGTTGACGTTATAATGAAATTCTTGTAAGTCTTGTAAGTAATGTTGTTATCGATTTGTAATACATTTTAAGTTTATTTTATTGAATTGAATATAAATTGAGGTTGTCGTAGCGCGGTGGGTCGCCGTGTCATTAAACACGACGGTTGTGGGTTCTATCTCATTCGGGGCTGGTATATTTCATCATTACTCTAATACATTTTATATATTAATTTCTTTACACATTTCTCATAATTAAAGGCCGTCGTGGCGCAGGAGCACAAGCGTGTGGCTGTGCGGTTATGGTTTCGATTTCCACTCGAGGGAATAAAATGTTTCGTATAAATTTTTTTCGCTATGGTACCCTGGCAAAGCGCGACGGAGCAATGCCTCAAAAAACCGGCGGTAAAATAGAGAACGGAAGTGTCTGAATTTGGAATGGATTGTCTTAACATTAAGTTCCCTAGGTACCTCTGCCTATCCTACTATCAGCGGGATACATATCAAAATCAAACGATTTTAATTTTTTCACAGTAAACAAAAATAAATTAATAGACTCGTTCTCTCCTCATTTTAATTTATCATACGTCCATAATCTACATTAAATAATATCGCAAAATGTGTTTTTAAATCTAATTCTATATAAACTTATACATAGTATTATATGTATATAAAGCTCAAGAATACTATAAGTTCTTAAAAATGACTCAGACGGACAATGGGCAAAAGAAAATTTTAACTGTTCGTAAAAGCAATTAGAAGCATTTACAACATCTTTTTGTTAAATTACAATTTAAAAAATTTACACAATTTACCGTAAAATTTTACTTTCACAGTCCACTCTTTTTAATTACATAGCTAAATATATTTTTATGTGACAGGTTGTGGGTTTGATTTCTACTCGTATTTAATATTAGAGGCAAAGCGCGGCGTTGAGTTCCGCCATTCAACTTTGAACGGAACTGTCTTAACACTGTTTTCTGTGCCTAACACACTATGCGAGGAATACACTGTGAAGCTAAAAAAATAATATTCAAGCGTTAACTTTAAGTCAATGGACGCAATTAGTTTTTATTACAACTAGTGGAAATCCTTGTCAGATATAACATAGGCGCCTAACGATCCTCTGAAGTGACATTTCCTGCACAGAGTAATTAACGCATAGAGACTAAGTGCGGCCCAACTCTCTATGTTGTAGCTTAAACGAGTTTTGTATTTTAATTTGTTTTTATAAATTAATTTATTGTTAAATTGTTAATAATAAAAATTGATAATATTTTACATAATAATTTAAATCACTTTGCCAAAAAGATAAGATATTTTTAAAGTCTTTTTTTTAAGATGATTTAAAAACTATGTAGGACATATTTCACAGATAATAAAAAAAAATATCAAAGAATATTTTTTATTTTAACAAATCATCACAGTTTATACAGACCAGACAATCCAATATAGCCAACATAAAAATATACAAAGTTACCGGTCAGATAGACCGTCCGCCATTGCTACACGAACAATGGTTAATAAAAAGCGTATGTAGCTATACAGTCAGAGGAACGACTGCGCTTTGAAATCTGTTCCTAGACTGTATACGAGTACTGTATCTGTGTTGCCAGTTTATGGCTTTTGCTTTTAATTTGCGTGTGTCATAAAACGTGTTTTACCGTTTAGGGTCTATTTCGAGTGTTTCTTTGTTCTCTTTTGTTTTGACGTTTGATGTAATAACTAGTCTGTACGTTCTTTATATTTGATTTGTGTAAACATTTTTAGCTTGGACGCCGCCCGGCATTGAGTTCCTTTAGTCCGTTGGTTTCCCCTGTCTTCCCTGCCATGCGGGTAAAAGCGTGAAGCTGCAAAGTTTTTATTATATTTTTTCTATTTGTTCTCGATCCGTAATATATATATAAGATGAACAACATAGTAATTATCACTGTATCTTTTGTTATTATTTACTTTAATGGATAATGTGAATTAAATAATTAATAACCAATAAATGTTTCAAGTTTTTAAAGAAAATAATAAAAATTTAAATAATGTGAAACATTAACTTGCAAGTTATTTATTTGTTTTGATTTTATATTTTAAATAAAACGAAATTGACATATAAATATTACTTGTACAGAGGCAATCCTATTCCCTACTAATATTGTAAATGGTGAAAGATTATAAGGTTGGAGTTTTTTTCCACTATCACGCTAACACTACGGAACGGAATTAGATGAAACATTACAGTAATATAGCTTAAACATCAGAGTAACAAATAGGCTCCAACTTATGTTAACATTTTATATAAGTTATATAATAATAAATACAAGCGGGCGAAGCCGTAATAAATCCATGTTTACTTCCGCCTTGCACACTATTTCGAAAAAGTATTAAATTAATGAAATACAAAGTGTTTATGATTTCACACAAAAAAATGTCCTATCATGATAATAAAAGGTAAACAACGCAATCGTTGAGTATGTGCGAATGAATGCTAAGAGCTTTTACCGAGATTAAAAAGGTTGCTCAACTCTGGAAATAGGTCTTTCACTAACCGGCGTTTTATTTTTTATTATCTATGGTTTATTTGTTATGTGACTTAAGATATTACTTTTAAGTTATTTCATATCCCATTTTTATTTGTTTTTACAAAATCAAAAAGATATCAGCTTTACGCTGTATATCGCACAACGTTCCGCACTTTCCACCGAATTCTGTAGGCATTGCGTGTTGAGTGGCGAAAATCAACGCCGCGCTTTGCCTCAACATTTTTAATGAAAATATAAATTTAAATAAACATTTCATTTTCTCAAGTTTAGATAGAACCCAAAACCAATCGATTTTACCGCTGAGCCACAGCTGGCTGGCACGCTGGCACGGCTTTTCGTACATGATATTCTTAAATTCAATTTATAATTTAAGCAGTATGTGAACTCAATTTTCAACTAAACAACGATTTCATCATAGTATAATCACAACAACATATATCGCACGTCGCCGGCTCTATTGACAAGTATTGACAGAGTATTTGTTGTTGCATACGAAACGTTTAGTAATATTAGCTATCAAAAGTTCAAAGAGCTGGCATAAATCACGATAACGGCCAATTGCTCTCGTTCCGAGGCTGTATTAATTTGGGACAATCAACATAAGCGCTATTTGATCATTTAGTTTTATCACAATAATAATAAATTACTTCATTTCTTTATTTATTTTATTATTTCATTACTTCAGTTCAGGCGCTTAGTTGTACCAATCAAAAGGCAATGCTTCCAGAATTCGGAGGCAACCGAAGTGTCTTAATGGGAACACTGTTTCTTAACACTAAGTTCCCAGGATCGGTCTGCCTACTCTGTTATATGCAGGATACAGCGTGAAGTTAAGGTTAGGTTCCCAGGTTAAGTTCACAGGATCCATCAGCCTACCGTATTATGTGCAGGATACAGCGGGAAGCTAAAAAAAAAATACTTCACGCTTTGTTGCTAGTGACGAAAAAGTATTATTTACCGTCTCTAGTTTGTCGTTTACTTTGTTTAATATTAAGAAACGATGGTGTCATATATAGTTTGATGATTCACAAAATTGTCAATGACTCAACATTACATTGAAAAGTCTCTGAGTTTATTTCAGTTAATCAAAATAATTATATTTATTAAACAACTAACAAATTATATTTAGTAACAACGTTACTATAAACGCGACGGTTGTGCGTTCAATCTCTATTCGAAGAAATTAATTATTTTTATTTCCATGCTGTGACAAGAAGAAGCACCACATATGGACTTAAAACGCAATGCCTCGATTTCTGGTGGGAAGTTGTGAACAGCGTACACTAACACTAGGTTATCATTTCATATCACTACATACATATATGTATGATATAAATTCGCAAAGCTGAAAAAGAAACAGTCTAAAAAGGATCTAAAAAGTTTGTAATATTACAGTCAAAAGTCCGATAACAAAAGTATACATTACTTTTCTCTTCACAATCCCTGCAATAATTTCAGAATACCTTAGAAGTCGGCTATAAGGAACTCTCCTTCTACATCCAAGAGACCACGATCTTAAAATAACTTAAGACAGTAACGCAGGAGTAGACCATTTAACGTATTTAAATAAAGAAATAAAGCAGGAGTAGACCATTTAAGTTATTTAAATGGCTTATAACTTATAATAAGAAAAAGTAATAAATTCAATATTCCGGAATGTAGCTGACTCTGCATAACAATAAAGTCTGGTTCAAACAATAACACTGTACCCTAGGCGAAATGCGAAACTTTTTAAAAATCATCTTCAAAGAACTTTCGTCTTTATTTCTAAACTACTAACACTTATTTTTGTATTGCTCATATAGTTTCAGTTTCACATTGTAAGTAAGGGAATTTCTGTATGAGACGTGAGATGGTTCTTAGATAGTGGGGTGTATGTGACTCTAATGTCACATTTCACACCACGTGGAGATATGCTTTTGAGGTTCGTGGCCCCGTGGCGTGATCTTCCGCGTGATAACCGATACGTCAAGTGTTGCTAGTTTGGGTGTGCAGACGGAATATTTAATTGCTTCTTAGAAATTGTAGAAAGATGGATATTTTAAATCTGTACTTTATGCGAAAGGGGCATCGATATGGTGTTACATTCTCTGGTTAATATTTCTTAAATGTCTTGAGTAGATTATTTTTAGCTTCACGTTGTATCCTGCACATGGCTAAGTAGGCAGAGACTGCCTGGGCACCTAGTGTTTTGGACACTCCGTTTTCGTTAAGATACTTCTGTTTCCCACTTTCCTCCGAACGCTGGTGTTATTGCGTGTTGAGTGGCGAAACTCAACGTCGCGCTTTGTGAACGTGAAGCTACAACAAAAATGTATAAGAATTAATATATCCAAATAAATTCCTAAAATAAAAATCGAATTTACAAATAAGCGCTAAAACTATAATTAAAAAAACGGTTTTTTAACCTCCAAGAAAACTCACGAGTTGCAAAATGGTATGCGCCGCGCGCCGTTATTTCTTTTTTATTTCGCAAGTGCCTGTTCCAAGATTCCCTTTGGATATATAAAGGATGACGCATTCGAGGATTTCTTTATAATTAGACGTACCGACGGGGCATTCGGATGAAATTGGCTATATCGGTCGGTATAAAAGGCAAAGGGAGTTCAGAACGAAGATTGATCGTTTAGGGACCCTGAAAGGCTTTAATTAGATCCAAGGGTCTGATTACAGTTAGGTCGTTGATACACGTGGCTGATCTTGTGGGTTACTTTGGGTATTCTTGGTTAAAGTTGGGATGATTAATTGGTTAAATTATATGAACATATTTTAAGCAGTTTACTGTTATCTTGTAAATTATGGAGGAGTTTTATCTGTTTTTTTTTTCATATTTATTATTTTAATAATAGCAAATATTATGAGAAAATGTTAGTATTAAATTTCAGCTAAGAATAATTTGTATAAGAACTGAAATAAATAAATTATAAATACATATTTAATGAAAAAAAGTAAAAAGAACCAGGAATAGTACCAAGTATCTACTCAAGAGCTGGACGTGTATAGAGGCAGAAGACCGGGAATGTAAACGCGACAGGTTATAAATTCAATTCCTACTCTAGTAAATGGAAATATAATACTTTTATTCCTCACTCTGGACACGAGGCAATGTGCGGCGTTGAGTTCCACCACTCAACTCGCAATGTCTCCAGAATTTGGCGAAAAGTTGGGAACAGAAGTTCCTATTAAAATACTTTAATGGGAACAGAGTGTCTTAATATTGTGTCCCCAGGTTCCCTCTGCCTAAAAAAAAACCATAACCGTTTACAGTCACACACTACTCTACTTTGGCATCTTACTCACAATCTCAACGTAATGATTCGCATTTGCTTATCAGATGTGTTCTTAAGTCAAGTGCGATCTTCCTGATAGCGAGCGGATATTAGCCACTTCATAAATCTGAGGCTGTCGGCGTTTCGATTAACCGTGCGAGATGCGGGCAAATAAACTTTGAATGGGGGTTCTTAACCTTCTTTAGTACTGTACTAGTATTAAGAGTAGATTTTTTTTTAGTTTCACGCTGTATCCCGCATTTAGCAGGGTAGGCAGATGAAACCTAGTGTTAATACACTCCGTTTTCCACATCTCAACCACCTTTTAAAGATATTGCGTATTGAGTAAATAAGAGATAAGTACATAACGAATATTTATCGAACAGTGACGTCATCCAACCAACGATATTATTTTTGTTAAATTCATTCTGTATCCCGCATATAGCAGGGTAGACAGAGGGAACCTGGAAACCTAGTGTAAAGACATTCCGTTCCCCAATTTCCAATGAATTCTGCAGGCATTACGCTTTGAGTGGCGGAATTCAACGCCGCACTTTGCCTTGTCACCAAAGGGAAGAAAATGAAAATAATAAATATTTCATTTCCTCAAGTGGAATCTGAACCCACAACCTGTCGCGTTTACGTTCGCACGCTTTTGCCCCAGCCCAGCAAATAGTATCGATAGATAGAACATATGAGAAAAGAATGTCTTTGATAGATTCTCTCAAGAACTCAGTAAATTATGATAAAATTATAGGATCCTCATGCATAAAAAACCTATTTATTTAATATGATTGCAGAAAAAAATATATAATAAAATGTAATAATAAATAAATATTATTACATTTTATTATATATTTTTTTCTGCAATTTCAACATTAAATCAAAATTACTTATGTTAAACAAAATCCATATAAAACACATTTAACTTAACTGCCATTACTTATTGCTAATAGCTATAATATATATAAAATAAATAAATAAATCAGCTTCACGCTGTATCCCGCACACAGCAGGGTAGGCGGAGGGAAACTAGTGTAAGACACTCCGTTCCCCACTTTCTGCCGAATTCTGGAGGCATTGCGTGTTAAGTGGCAGAACTCAACGCCGCGCTTTGCCTCGACGACAGAGCGAAGAAATGGAAATATAAATTTAAGTAAATATTTCATCTCGAGTGGGGATCGAACCCACAACCAGTCGGTTTTACAGTCACACTTTGTGCCGCTGCGCCACGACTGGCCTGTATAATAATATATATTTTTTTCTATTTTAATCATTAAAATCGCTAAGTATACTTAATATATATGTTATTGTTCACTATAATTTGTTACATCGCCCATTTCCGGAGACGCGGTCGTCTGTGACCGTTTACGGTTTTTGTTCCGGATTTTTATTTCTTTCTAATGAAACGAATTACAATATTAAAATTTTTATTAATATGTATGGCAGGTGTGGCGCATGTGTGCTCAAGCGTACGATTGTAAACCAGGCAGGTTGTAGGTTCGATTCCCTATCGAAGCAATGAATGTTTAATATTTTCATTACTTCGCTCTAATATCGAGGCAAAGTAGCGAGGCGGCGTTGAGTTTCGCTTCTCAAAACGCAACGCGGAATAGGCGTATAATGGGGAACGGAGGTGTCATGAGAAACTTCGTTACGTATTCTGTGGCGGACCTCAACGCCGCTCTTTATCTTGTTACCACCAGAACGACAAAATCAAAATAATTCACCACAAGTGGGAATTAAATCCACAACTGTCGCACTTACAATTAGACACTGATCCACTGCACCACGATAACAAAGATAACAGGTTCGTTTTAGTTTGAGGTAAATTAATAATAGTTACTTTTACTAAAGACAAAATATTATGCAAATATCATGATTCTACAATATTATGATTGATTATACTCTGTAGGTATGCTTCCTCAACGCATTCGTCTGTGACCACGTGCTTAACTCGTTCCGCGCAATTTTAGTTTCCGTTCGCCCCTCGTATTCCAAGAATTTCACTTTACTTTGCTATACTTACATATTCATACAGGCCTATATATAAATATTAATGTCGATCTTTTTGTTTGTTAAGGCCATCGTGGCGTAGTGGCACAGGGACTTATTTGTTATGGGTGGTTATGGGTTAGATTCCCAGTTAGTGCATACACACTTAAGTACCTAAAAAAAGGTGAGGTAGTGTTCCGATTCTCAACACGCAATGTCTCGATAATTTGTCGGAAAGTGGAGAAAGAAGTGTTTTACTGACACTGACACTGAGTTCTATCTGCCTACCATACGATGTACAGGATACAGCGTGAAGATATTTTTGTTTTGGTTTTGTTAAGTTTGTTAAATAAATGAATGAATTATCAATAATGAATCAGATTGAAGTTTTGAGTTCTGAAGAATGGTCATTTCTAAATGTAACAAAATGATGTTCTTAAAATGACTTAAAACATGATTAATATAAATTCTTTTTAATTATAAGTTATTTTGAAATGTTTATTTTAATAAATACAAGTTGTAGGTTTCCAGGTTCCCACTATCCACCCTGCTAAGTGCGCGATACAGCGTAAAGCAACAAAAAAATATTTTTTAAAAATACTCTAGTCTTACATTATGTCAGTAAAAATATAGAAACTTGTATAGCAGCGTCCTCTAAGATTACCATTAAGTTAACAAAGCTAAAGTGCAACATAGTCGCTTTTACAGCAAAGTAAAATGCTATCTCGGAATACGTAAGTTGGTTAAGTACACATAAAACGCGGTGCTATAAAGTGAAATAGCACCTTGAAATGAAGATATTTTTTACACCTATTTTTTTTATACGTTCACGCTGTATCTCGCATATAGTAGGGTAACCTGAGAGGGAACCTGGGATCCTACTGTTAAGATTAAGCCACTCCATTACTATAAAGTCACATTGTTCCCCATTTTCCGCCAAATTCTTAAAGCATTGCGTGTTGAGTGACAGAATTCAACGCCGTGCTTTGCCTCGTTACCAAAACGAAGGAATGAAAATATTAAATATTTCATTTCTTCGGATGGGAACCGTACCGTGATGGGAATCGATTCAAGGTTTCGGTGTTTTCCTTCCTACGTTTATGCGCAAATGGGAATAGTAAAAGGGAACCTAGTGTTAAAACACTTCACTCCACCTTCCGCCTAATCTTCCAGACATTGCCTATAGAGTGGCGGAACTCAACACCGGACTTTCTCTTGTAACAAAAAATAATTACAATTTGACCGTCAACTTGCTATAGATTAGAAAATATGTTCCATAATTTGAATGATAATGGAGTATTAACGCGGCTTCTTGTCTGATGACTCTATTGTCCAATGTGTTATAATGGCCCTAGAGTGAGATCTCTCGGGTGGTCCACGTAATTATGACCGCAGCGTCCCTTTCTATGTCTAACATAGTTTTATCTTATTTTTAAGGTTCATTTAATCTTTTAAATATATACATAAAAAAGGTGACTGTTGTTTCATTGATAATGATATAGAACATGAAGATAGCGACTCTGATGGAAACTTCTACTAATAAAATATATCTAAAAAAAGACACTCCGTTCCCGGCTTTCCGCCGAGTTCTGGAGGCATTGCGTGTTGAGCGGCAGAACTCAACGCCGCGCTTTGCCTCGTCACCAGAGAGATCAAAATTTTAAAAATAAAATATTTTCTCGAGTGAGGAAATAAAATATGTGTTAACATTTAATAAACTTCAAAGACATCAAATATATTGGAACTAATTACAGAATAATTTTCCAAGCCTTAATAGAATTTACTGGTTATATAGAAAGTCGGTTATTTTAAAGAAACTTTCGCATTTTACGAGTTACAGCTGAGGAATAACTTAAATAGAAATATTGAATACTAAATGTTGCCCGATAGGTATAGTGCTCAAGTACAGATAGAAAGGGGCCGTTCAAGTATTACGTAAGCAGTTTTTTTGCAATTATTGATCCCCCTCCTCCCCTATGTCATCAAAAATAAGCAATCTTCTTAAAAATATTTCATTGAACACGTCAAAAATAAGCAAACCCAAGACACCCCTACAGTGCTTACGTAATACTTGAACGGCCCCAAAGGAAAAATATCAATCGAAGCTTCACGCTAGGAGGAACAGGAACCCAGCGTTAAGATGCTCCATCTCTCCCAATTTTATTGTAAATATCAATAATTTTATGTATAATCTTATAATAAATTTTACTATCTGTGAGTTACGGAACCCTTAACGAATTTATTAGTCAACGCTCACTGCACCGATTTCGTCTTCAACAAGTTTGTGAAGCATTCGGATAAGCTATATTTTACTTTAACTGTAATGATTGGTAGTAGTACTTTCGATACTTTACAACCGATATTATGATAGTTACCATCATTTTGTCCGTTGAGAGATCGTAAATTACTGGGAAGTAATAAATATATATTGATTTGATATAGACTTTGAAAGATATATAAAATTTTGTTATTTTATTAATGAAATTGATACGTAACGTAACTGCTTACTTGAAATGACAGGTATTTATTACGGAACCGTTATTTTCATTTGAAACAGATTAAATATTCTGGAACGGCTGTTTAATTGGTTGAATAATAATAGATTGCACAAATTAAAAAAAGTAATAGTTAACATTGACATAACCTATTAATGTCACTATGTAATCTACAAAATGACCATCCCATAAAACGTCGGTGGTCTCTTCCTCTATAATCATAGTATTCTGAAACACCCATCGGCATTTCCTCACATCACATTTATTAACAACTTAATGCTATATTCTCTATTGTTTCTCACTTAATGTCTTCAATTTCAATTTGCCATTATTAGTTTGGAATAACAGGTTATTTGAAACTATTCATATTAAATAACAACGTCCCAAAGTCGTTATCAGTTTAATAAAGATAAGTTATTTCGCTAATAACGTCGTAAATCGTGACTCGTGACATGAGTCGATTAGAAGTTTCCTACGGTTTGAAACTTTGCTTTTGCTTTCATAGTTAGCAAATATAATATAGGTATAATTTTAAATTTTAGGTTCATTAAAATTTTCAATTTACTAATATATTTGCGGAGGCATTGCATTGTAAGTTGCGGAACTTAACGCCGCTCAACGATTTTTTTTAACTATATCTTGTCTGTTGGTCGTATTGTCTGTCTCTCAACTGAGATTAAAATAAGCAACCATCGTCGTTCGCTGAGGCATTGTCCAAACATTATAAGGCTAAGGCTAAGGAAAGGCAGACGTTAAATTATTATAATAATAATAAAATTAGCTTCACGGATACAGCCTGCACACAGCAGGGTAGGCAAGGGAACCTAGTGTTAAGACACTCCGTTCCCCACTTTCTGCCGAATTCTGAAGGCATTGCGTGTTGAGTGGCAGAACTCAACGCCGCGCTTAACCTCAACACCAGAGCGAAGAAATGGAAATATAAATTTAAGTAAATATTTCATCTCCTCGAGTGGGGATCGAACCCACAACCAGTCGGTTTTGCCGCTGCGCCACGACCGGCCTCTATATAATAATAATAATTTCCAAAAAAGGTTTAAATATTTTATTTACAAAATCCAAAATATTAATACAAATTCGCACAAAATCCATCAACAATTGCTAATTTGCGTCAGACAATACACCGTGATAAGGATTTTTATTCGACACCTTCAAATAAATAGAGGGGTGATTTAAAATCACCATTTTGAGAGCTTTCATAGAACGAGTCAAAGGGAGAAATATTCAATGAAATTATTGCCCTACTCGCTCCACCCCTACGAAAAAGCTTAAAAGGACTTCGCTTTGTTTATTTATTTTTTGCCAACGCCTTATTAAACACGCGAAGGTTTCTTATGTAAATGTTGAGTGTAATATAAGAAATCTCTGATATAATATTTGAATTTTTCACCTTTGCTACTGAATTAGATGGTGTCTGTGACGACTTGGTTCCAGGTTCGATTCCAATTAGAAGTTTTTATTAAAAATATTTATGTGCATTTATTTACGTGCGATGTTGTGTTATAAGGTTTCTTGGCCAGAATAGCTGTGGAGTTTAGTTTGTAGATGGCGGTGTATTAAAATTAAAAATGTACCGCGACTCGACGCTCATACCGTAATTACCTACTATATATCTACAATATGTGTTTCGTCGTTTTTTTTTTGTAATAAAATAGAAGCTCATTTATTGAACATATAAATTACGTAAACAGTAAGTACATAAAATAATTTCGAAATTATATTCACTTTCTTTTGGCAATTTAAAACTGGTTATTGCGATATTTTGTACCTATTATAGTGTTTTCTTATTGTTTTTCTTTAGTTTTAAGCTTCAACACATAGCACGGTAGGCAAAGGGAACCTGGAAACCATATCTGTACCCATGCTAGGTATAAAATTATTAAATATTTCACTCCGAGTGGAAATCGGACCCACAACCATATTTTATTATGTTATTGGAACTAAATATTAGACGGAATATATACAATATAATAAAATATATAATGTAATATAATAAACGAGGAATTACTAGAAAATATTCTACCAAAACGATTTCCGATAAACTTAATATATTTTTTCATAACACAAATTGGAATGAAAAAAAATGACCCCTCAAAGACTATATCTACTATAGAAAAAAATATAAAAAAAAAACAGAAGGCCATCTAAGTATTGCCTGGAGGCACCGAGCTTTCCCTCGCAAAAGGAACGTAATCAAAACTGATGGAAAGGGGAGCCTGAGACTGCAATTATATTCGTCTAGCCGTAGAACAAATATATTACGTACTATATAGCACTCTAAGTTAGTATTCTAAGCACTGTCTGGATTTAAGAATCCTACTAATATTATAAATGTGAAGGTTTGTGTGGATGGATGTTTGTTCCACTTGAACGTAGGAACTACTGAACGGATTTTGATGGAACTCAGGAACAGCAGTGTAGTTTATACATTAGAATAACACATGGGCTATAATTTATGTAAAGACTTTTTATTGATTATTTTACTGTTGTGAATTCGGTTATAATATAACAATAAATTTAAGCGGGCGAAGTCGTGTTTGCGCCGCTGGTATTACAAACTACAAAACTTTGTGAGGAGGGATCGACGTTTGTTCCATTTTCACGCAAAAACTACTAAACAGATTTAGTTGAAAGTTTTCAGTAATATGGCTTAAACATTAGAATAGGGCAAGGGCTATATGGCTAAAAGAATTGTATGATTTGCCTATAATATAACATTACGTTTACGCGGGCGAAGCCGCGTTTGGTTGCCTAGTGATATCTAAGTTCTTGGCTTTATCTCAATTGTTATTTTGCTACTGCAGTTACTGCAGCACAGTTAATTTAAGTTGTCTGGAAAAAGTTACTTTTTTTAAAAATCTTAGGTTTTCTCAACGACGATTTTATTTATTTTTAAAGATAAGGCAGCAAAAATGTTTTATCTTTAAAACTAATAAAACGAAATGTACCTACATACGTAAACGTACTATTGCATTTTTTTAAACTATGACCCGCATACAGCAGGGTAGGGAGAAGTAATGTTGAAGCACTCCGTTCTCCTCTCCGTTGTTGTTTCCAGTCACACACAGTGCCGCCGCGCCACTAGGGCCACAAACCTAATTTTTAATAAACAAACAGAATTTTTTTCAATACACGCAATGTAGGTTTAATTTAAACTGGCCCCAATTATGCCATGACAGCAAAATTACAATAATAATGATATCACATTTAATTTTTGTGTAACCCAATTTGAAATGACCACCGAATATATTATTTATATGTATTTATCCGTTAATCCAATTGACCTTAAAATGTTTGATGGATCGTTTAAGATATGTATGAACGTATGTATGTATGTATGTATGAGATTCTTCATTATTGTCACGATACTTCATTTGATTATATAAAGTGAAAATTTAGCTTAATTATAACGTGATTTTAGATGATACTTGACACCGAATGTTTTTCTTACTTTGTTTATTGCTATCTATAAAATTTGTAGGTTTATTCGATTGGCGGAGTACCTTTTTGTTTAATGGTGTGAATATTTCTTTAGCTTCACAGGAACCTTCAATGGAACCTGGGAACCCAGTGTTAAGACAATCTATACCTATTAAGACACTTCTATACCCCACTATTAGCCGAATTCTCAAGACATTGTGTGTTGAGTGGCGGTATTCAACAAATAATTTAAAAAACTTTGTTTTGGGTTATTGCTTGGTTTTTCATATACCTTCCATGTGCGAATAGCGATCAGTTATTTACCTATAGGTAGATAAATATCTATATTTATAATTTTCTTCCAAAAAAAAAAACCATTTCATCCTCCACTCGCATCCACTGCTGGGCATGTTTAATATAATCAGAAATGTTTGTTTTTTTAACATCACGTCTAGAGATTAAAGAGAGCGGGGGTGGTAACAGCTCCAGGCATTCGACATACTAAATCATACCAGACCTATTTTCGTTATTCTCTTTGTTTATGAAAGCCGATGATAGAGACGGTAGGTACATTTACATGTTAAACTGAGATTCGAATTTTTAATTTACTATTTACATTATGAAGATGTGCATCTCCCGCGTGTTGTTTGTATATACGAAGTGTTTAGTTTTGTCTTTTAGCTTCACGCTGTATCCCACACTTAGAAGGGTAAGCAAAGGGAACCTGGGAAGCTAGAGTTACAACACTCCGCTCTCTATTCAGATACTTCCCACTCGATCCTCATTTTCTGCTGAATTCTTGTGGCTTTGTCTATTGACTATGTAGATATTGTATTTCTTTAAGTTCATTTTTAATAGAACTGTATTTAATAATTATAGACTCTAAAATATAAGACATTTAGGCTTTATGGCTTAGTAGCCAGAGAGAATGGAGCGCCAAACGCTACGGTCTCCGCTTACCTCTTTCGCCTCGTTCATCGAGATCAACCTATTCTTACATGCCCTTCGAGGTTTCCTCATGCTTTTTACGTTTCAAAATTTGAACTAGCACCTCTTGGAATCTCTCCTAAGATTCTAAATAATTAAGTTATACGTTCATATCAAGCGTGGAAATTCTTATACCATTGTTACAATCTTTGTTCGTCTTTGTTTATATTGTAGCTAACTGATAAAAATGATTAATTGCTTTACCACCAACTTACTTAAGCTTAAGCATGACAGTGTTAGCGCGGTGGGTGTCCCACGTGGCCTCAGTCGTTAAGAATATGTATCTATATTTAACTTGAAAATATTATTCCTATAATAGAATCGTTTATATAACGATTTATTAAAGCAATGAATAGAACATTTAATAATTTGATTACTATTATAATATTAAAACACAGCGTTTAGTTACGTCAACTACCACGTCCACACGGTGGATTGTCTTTAAGACTAGATTGTCTCTGCCTATCCTGTTATGTGTGAAAAAAAAAACAAACATATACGGCTTATTATTTTTGTACATACATTTATAGAATCGTAGAATATAATTTGACGGGATTTGTATTTACAACATTTGGACTCTCTTTTTACTGTCTATCGTAAGTAACTAACTTTCTGTATGTCTTTGACTGACTGGCTTGAGAGTTAGCTTCATATAAAAAGCACGAGACCAAAAAATCCTTCTTCTCTTCAAAAATATTATGGGGAATTTTTGTATTTTTTTTATCTGTACATAGGTAAACAGCAGTTTCCGCTACGTTATTTTACTCGCATAGCAGGATAAGTAGAGGTAACTTAGTGTTAAGACACTCTGTTTCCCACTACCAAAGAAGGCTTTGAAGTCATTGCGTATCTAGGCGAAACTAAACACCGGGCGTTGTCCAAATATAAATAGTAGTTAAAAATATGTACGTATTTAAATAGTATACAATTTACTATATAATATGTATTTTAGGCAGTGTTTCCCAGTAACCCCGTCCGACTTGGCGCCCGTACTGATAAAGACATACGAAGATTACGGATTTATCAGTAAGCTCACGCCACACGTTGTTGATTAACTTATACCTTTACATTTATACTGTACAAAAATGAGTCTTAAGATCTAGTGTTTAAAGTTGAAATTACTTGTGTCATTTCATTTAGTTTTGATTTTTAAGATGATATTACTTTTGACAGTAATCAGCTTTATTGGTGGACCAGAAGAGGTTAAATTTGTTTAGAAGATTTGTTGGTTGGCTGATCATCTCGTGCTTCGTGGTTCAACTAAATTGGAAATTAAAATGGACTTTTAATATAATTTATGTCTACATATTGTATTTATAAATCATTTTGTTTAATGTTTATATTTTGAATTAATATAACTAAATTAAGAAGAAAAATTGCGACTATCATAGCGCAAACATTATTAAATTTTTAACGTAGTTTCCGTTTCTGTATTTTTAAAAAATTAAAAGAATATCTCCAATTTACGGTTATTTAAATAGATTACCCGTCTGAGAACAGAAATCAATGCCGGGCGGCCTCTCCTATTATTCCAGAACGCGAGTTCTGAACTGTTTAAACTCCAATACCACACATTATATCCCGCATTGTGGGCGGCGATAGTCACTTACCATCAGGTGACCCGAACGCCCGTTTGCCATATCCTTGTTCATAATATATATATATATATATATATATATATATATATATATATATATATATATATATATATATATATATATATATATATATATATATATATATATATATATATATGAAGAAATGAAAATATTAATAAATTATAATTCATTCGCCCCGAATACGGATCGAATCCACAACCACCGCGTTACAGTCACACCCTTGTACACCGCGTCGGCCTCATTCCTTACATATTCTCCTACACAAAACAACAGTCACCACTCACACCATACAAAATAAGAAACCGTAAAATAAAATCATAATAGTCACATACATTTAAAAACCAATTGAGTAGATCGTAAAGTGAGATCAGCCCCTCGAATTCGTCACGTCCCTTCAGATTCGGTAAATATTATAATATCAAAGGCCTGTGGCTGCGTGTGTCTCGCCCCATGTATCCGTGGTGCTGGTGTGGTACAAGTGGCAGAAGACTCCGTTTTTGATTATATTTTTTTTATCAGCTTCACGCTGTATCCCGCACACAGCAGGGTAGGCAGAGAGAACCTAGTGTTAAGACACTCCGTTCCCCGATATCGATTTATCGTTTTTATTTTTATTTATTGATTATCTTAGTAATGATATTATTTTTTAATGTTGCTAAGGATAAAGACAAAAGGTACCAGGGGTGAAGTGTTCATTGAAAAGTAAATAACGATTTTCTGAAATGTAATGTCGGTAAAAATTGTTAGTTATTTTTAACTATTTTTAAATAAAATAATGGCATACGATTTTTGAACAAATTAGTGTAGCTATAGCTAATCTAATTAATTAATAATGGTCTTGTTACAAATGAAACGTGTGTGAATTGGTCGCAGTGGCAATGAAGTCGAATCAACTTTTGGATCCATTGTAGTTAATCCGAAATTTTGGGCTCCAAAACGAAAAAGCTATTGAAAAAGCAGCTTCACGATTTCCCTGCGTAGTAGGCTAGGCAGAGGGAACCTAGCGTAAAGACATATCAATTTCTACTACCCGACAAAATTTTGAGCCATTGCTTGGTGATATTGAGTGGTGGAACGTCAACCACGCGCTTTGTCTACCATTCGAATAATCTTCCTCTCGAGTGGGGATCGAATCCACAACTGTTGTCTTTATGTTTAGACGCTTAAGCTGTGCCCCGGCAGCCTTATTTTACAATAATTACTATAAAATAATAATAGTAATTAATACAACATATATATATATATTTATATAATTCTCAAATTTATCACTTTTAACTTGCACCACACTTTTTAATTGAGACTGACCCCCACAAATATTACACGGAACACGTCAAACTGTATTACCACCGCATAACGATTAAAATCGTATAGCATCATGTAAATTGGATCCCGGTTTATCCCGCGTCGTCGACAGCGGGCACGACCTCGTACAATAACGCTACCGAAATTCTAAAGGATTTGCGTTAATTAAGACGTTATTGTTCCATATATATAATGTTTCTGTTAAACAATGGATATTGTGTTTTCTGTATTATTGAAAATGAGTGTAGTAATTTACTTGTTATAGATTATATATTTTTATTACCGATGATACTTGAGGTAGGTCACGTAAAAACATCACGGTTCCATCTCGGTCTGATTTCATATTCTTGTATGAGAAATATTTTTATTTGCGTGTTTGGACAGGAAGTTGACTCTCATCTTTTCTCATTTAAGGATATTGTAAGATTAAGTTTATAAGCCTGTTTTTTTTATTTTTTTTTGTTTTTTAGTTAAAAAGTTTTGTTTTTGAATCCATTGTAGTTAAGCCGAAATTTTGGGCTCCGAAACGAAAACCCAATTGAAAAAGCAGCTTCACGATTTTTTTTTGTTTTTTAGTTAAAAAGTTATTTTTAATTTTTTTTATTAATTTAGATGTAAGCAACAACTAAAAATATTTATTTCTAAGCATTTCCATAGAATGATGAATGATCTTTATGAGGAACCAGGTTTATATTAAAACACAGATATGTACTTTATCATTTAAATCTGTAATATTAATGCCGTTGATACAAGTAAGATAAACAGCATTGAAATTGGCTGGAAGGAAATATTTATTTCTAAATGCATATTTGAAATCGTTTCTGGCAAAGAGGAATTTTGAAAGATCTATAATAAATATTTTAAGGACAATTTTTGGATGACAGTGGCCGGATGTTTGTTCGATTTCTGAGAAAACCCACTGACGTAAGTAGTTTACAGGAAACATAGGCACATAATCGAGTTCATTGATTAATTGTAAAAGTCTAATAAAGCCAGAATGGAGTGTCTTGACACTTGGTTCTCTCTGCTAGCCATATGTGTGGTGGAACCGAAGAAATATATATTTTTAATTATGATAGGCACATCTATTGATTTTTTTGTCAAGTTCCCTTTTGTCATTTTGATGGGGGTTTGATTCCCACTCAGAGAAATGAAATATGTAATATTTTCTTACTCTCGCCTTTCTAACATGGCAAAAAGCGGCATTGAGTTCCACATTCAAAACGCAATGCTACGCGAAATTCGGTGGAAAGCGGGGAAAGGCAGTGTTTTATTAGGAACGGAGTCTCTAAACTAGTTTTCCAGGTTCCCTCTGTCCACCCTGTTATGTGCGGGATACAGTGTAAAGCTATCAAATTTACCTCTAGTCAAATATGTAACTTAACCAAACATAATTTCGTAGGTAAAGAAAGATAGATAGGTGGATAGATATTTATAGAGTCCGCACATCAGTTAGTGATGAGGAGGGTCCCATCGAGAGGGTGACTTCGGGACCCAAATAAGTTTAAACATCCGTCCGTGGGGTTTTATTGCATTACGTTGCTTGGGGAGGAAACGTCAATACTTAAAGTCATTTCAAATACTGTACTGATAATTTGTGTTAGAGTGGCTGTGTAGAAGTCTCTTTACTTATATTTTTTCTATATTTTTTTTGTTTTTTTGCCTAGATTTATCGCCTACACCACTTTTAAGTACTTACATAAATTAATTTAACGTTATTTTCCATAATAAATGTATAAACTAGAAAAGTAATTAAAATTCGACTACCCAAGGTACAAACTCAACAGTAGTTGGGCTTTACTTTTCTTCTATAAATGTATTGAAATGTCAAAAAGTAAAAGTTTGAATTAAATGGCCAGAGGAATCCCGCCCATCCGCAACCATCGCGTCGAACAGAGCCAACTGCACCACAACGACAACTATTAAAATAATTTCTCTATGAATAAATTACCTGCTGTCCAGCTGGTTTCAATAGAAACATTTTATTAAGCTTATTCATAAAACTGTCAATGCAAAGAAAAATGGCTCTGGTTAGTTATCCCTTAGTTAAGAACAGGAATATAAAATAACTATACGACTTCTATAATTATTGCAACTCCTAGATAACTGATGTAAGTTAGTAACAGCTTTCAGCACGTAACTAGCTTTTTTTTTAAACTAGCAACATGTTAAAACATGTGCTTATTATTTAATAGATTAGTTTTATTTTACCATCCAAGAACCTGGTACTCATGGACTCCGGTTGCTTTATGCTTATTATTTATATACAAAGGAAAGCTATAATATATGTATAATTATTATATTTTCATATAATAAACGGTCGACTAAAATGCAATACCCCTATCGCATGACAGCATTTTTTTTCATATTTTTTAATGTACAATTTTATTTATTTATGAGTATAGAATACTAGTTGTTGCCCGCTTCTTTGTTTGTGTTTTAGTTCTTTCCTATCTTGGTTCTTTCCTACATTAATTATTTTTTACATGAAAGTGTAACAAACAAACTTACATTCACATTTATAATATTAGTATTTAATATAATACCTATGAAAGATGATGAATACCTATGATATTTCTACAAAAAATAAATGGCACTTTCATATTTCCAGATGCCGGCGAACTATGTTTGAACAAGGGTTGTTGCGGTGCCGGCGCACGCGCACGTCTCACTCTGCAAGCGCGTTCCCAGCTAGAAGGGGCTTTACGCAGTGAGCTTAATAAGCTGGCTGATATACTGTCTTCAAAAGCCAAGCGATTTGATGGTAAGTTAAGCTTTTAACTAATAGTCAATGATTAAAAGTATATCTTGAGAAACAACGACAGCTCGTGGCACAGTAGATCCGACGAAGAATACGACGAAGAAAGATTCGATCCGAAGAATGAATTATATAATAAAAAAAATCGTTTCGTCGGTCTGCTAACAAGACGAAGTTCGGCGTTGATTTTCGTAATTCAACACGCAATTTCTGGAAAATTCGACGTAAGATTGGGGACAAAGTGTCTTAACATTAGGTTCCCTCTGTCTACTCTGCTGTAGGGAAAATAATACCGCATTTAATAGAGCGACTCGGACTCGTGCCCCGAGTCTTCCGTACCAATTTTCAGGATTGTAGGTCAACTGAGAAAAGGAAGTATAACTTACTTAAGTTAGCAAACATAAGTATGCTGGCATATGCACACATATTGTATGCAATGAACTCAAATGTAACTTTGTAATGAATTATTCTATGAAATATGTATAAATTTTTACTTTTCGCACGACGTTCGTTCGTGCCAAATTTCAAGATACTGGGTTCACGGGAAGTATCCTGTAGATTTTGATTCTCTTGCGAGTTTAGAAAATTTGTGGCATAAACGCCTGTATCTCTTGATATTCGCGTTGGCTTCTAAGTTTGATAGCTTCACGAGTTCCTGAGAAAAACATACGAACATACGGACGACCAACAAACTGCACGATCACTTTGTTGGGATTAGGTTTTTCCTTTTGAGGACAGAACCCTAAAACGCGTAAGCTTAAAACTGAACTATTAATTACTGAACTATTTTAATGACGACTTTTATATCGTACTTTATAAGAACACTTGAAATAATTGTAAAAAACAGAACAAAATATTTCAGTTTCGTGTATAATTTATTTTCACTTTATACTTTTCTATCACTTTACTAGTACGTTTATACACTCAGAGACACCAAGTTTATAATACTTATACACCTTGTAAACGGTTTTACAGTCGTGAAGTGTGGCAGTATGACGAGATAAATACTGTTCTGACTGGTGTGTCAGAAAGCACACTTTATTTAAATGGTTTTTTCACTCTTTTTTCAATTATTGTAGGTTTTATTTTTTTTATGTGGCTTCACGCTGTATCCAGCGAATAGCAGGTTTGGCAGAGCGAACCTAGTGTTAAGACACTCCGTTCCTCATGATAAACTTGTTATGCTGAGTTTTCGCCTCCAAAAAGTTAATAAATCTTTTATGGGTCTGAGTATACGTGTATATAATAAACTTCCGCAGTGTATTTCTAAGTTTGCCACTACCACAATTTAAAGTATTTTAAAGAAAATACTAACAAGTAAAGCTTATTACACTGTTCAAGAATATTTAGAGGATAAACATGTATGGAATTAATGTCAATTGAATGTGAAGCAGGATAGCTGCCAGTTCATGTAATAATTAAGTTATACCATTGACTTTGAAAAGAGCAACTGTTGAGTTTCTTGCCGGCTCTTCTCAGCAGAACAGCCTTCCGAACCGGTGGTAGCTTTTTTGTTTATATGTTCATTCGACGATTAAAAAGTGCTTATAATAGTGTATTTGAATAAAGAATATTTTGAATTTGAATTTCCTCCTAATTTTAGAGGCATTATGTGTTAAGCGGCAGAACTCAACGCCACGCTGTGTCTTATTAACAGAGTAAATGATAATAATTCCCCCGAATGGAGAGGATCCCACAACCGTCGCGTGGTATAAAAAATCTAATAAATTATAGAACCTTTCTATATCACCTTTACGTATATCCTGCTTGAAGAATAATCTGTGATAGGACCATATGATAAGCCCTTACTCCATCACCAGATATGTATAGTGGGTATCGATCTCAAAACCATCACGCTATTTTCTATTAACTTATATCTTGTGAACCCCCAACTGCCATCGTTCCCACTAAGCCAGGAAATATACCATACGGTACAAGTGGCCGCGGATCTATCCCGAGCTCCGAGCCCGCTATAATTTACAATGTCTAGACCACTTCAAGTTATTAGGTAATGTTTTCTCGTAACATTACCGCCCACTGGATACAGTTGTTTGATATAATTTGTTATCTGATTTGTATATCTTAATCGAGCGTTTGTACAAATGCTATTATGTTCTTAATATATTTTAATCTTTCGAGGTTTTTTAAAAAACAAAATTTAATATAAATTCTAATAATCCACATTGTGTTGTAATTAGGTCTATTATATACTTGTTTTCACATAATTTTGTTTCGGAAATGCGACGTAGAGTTCCGCCACTTAACACGAAATGCCTTCAGAATTAGACGGAAAGTAGAGAACGAAAGTGTCTTAATGGAAACGGAGTGTCTTGATACTAGGTTCTCAGGTTCCTATAGCCTACCCTGCTATGTGCGAAATACATAGTAAAGCAAAAAAATTGTCCTATGTTTACAAATGACATAAATTAAAAGGATTGGTTGTTAAATATTATAAATACTTAGTTAGATAAAACATTTAGAATATAAATATTTACCTGTAAAGAAACCTTTTTTTAGATGAATCATAATAAAATCAATTACCTTGTCAATTTACCTTGAAAATAGTATTATAAAAAAAAATATTTTTAAAGTTCACAAAATCGTATGCTACATTCATTCATATTTCATAAGACGTTCTGGTGAGAACATTAAGTGAGTGGCCGGCGCGCCGTTTATAAATAGACGCGTGACCGCTGGCGGGTTATCGCGAGAAAACCGTACTTATTCTGCCTGTACTACTGGTTTTATTCAATTTGTAAGATGTGTAAAGTGAAATATTTATTTTTATTTTTTATATGTTGTCGTGGCGTGGTTTGATCGTGGTTCTATTTTTTTTATGTAAATAAAATGAGCTTCACGCTGTATCCCGGACACTGCAGGCAGAGGGAACCTAGTGTTAAGACACTCCGTTCTCCACTTTCTGCCGAATTCTGGAGGCATTGCGTGTTGAGTGGCAGAACACCGCACTTGCCCTCGACACCAAAGCGAAGAAATGGAAATATAAATTTAAGTAAATATTTTATCTCCTCGAGTGAGGATCGAACCCACAACCAGTCAATTTTACAGTCACACTTTGTGCCCCTGCGCCACGAATGGCCTATATAGATATTTCACCAATTTTAATAATGAAGATTGCTTTGTAATGTGGAAATGGAGTGCCTACTTGTCAGTAATAATATTCATCGTTCAAAAAAAATATCAGAATATGCTTATTAAAATTGTGTTATACCTACTTCACTTTTAATCAACATCCATAAGGCAAATGTTTGTTTGGACAGTGCCTCTAAAAAAAAAAAAATTCTTAAATTCGAGTACTACGACCAACAAAGCCTTTGTATATCCAGGCTTTTTCCTTCTCCTTTTTTGCTTTCACATTTTTACAATTTACTTAACGAAATCTATCACTGAAATTTGTCCATTTGAAACAGGAATACCAACATTTAAACATGAACTAATTACCCTCTAGTAGGTATAATAATTCGTTCTTTGAAAAATACCTAGTAGGTAATCCGTTATAGTAAAAAAATATGTCTTCTTTCTTAGTTATCCCTAGCCAAAAATATTTTAAAAATGATAAAATTTATCAATCATTCTGAAGTTATTGAGTGGCGGAACTCAACGCCGCGTTATGCCTCGTTGATATAAAGAAGAAAGAAAAATATTAAATATTTCTTTCCCTCTAGTGGGAATCGAACCCACAACCATACCGTGCCCCAGAATGTAATTCATATGCCTATTTAAGTTCATAAAAAAAAAGCAAATGGTAGGAGCCTTGTTTTGTCTTTGAAGCTGACGAATAATAAATGAAGTCATTCAGACGGAATTCGCGGTACTGTGCACCATATGAGCGGTATCAAACAGCGAGTGACCTACCCTAATAGAGATAATCCCGGGTTATCTCTCACATTTATTTCTTCGAGAGAAATGTTCTTTAAATTCTAAGTAAATAAAATTTTTAGGTTGCTTACGTTGTTTTACTAATATTTTTAGCCATGATAACGACGTTTATTTAATATTTTTATTTCCTCGCTCTGGGAACAAGTGTAACGGCAGCGTTGAGTTCCGCCGCTCCACATACAAACCATTGCGTGTAGCATGACACAAACTCGAGTGGGAATCGAACCCACAACCTGTCGCGTGGACAATCTTCATATAGTATTTCAAATTTATGATTTAAATATGAACTGGCACTTTCCCACAATTTCGGTGGAGTTGTACAATAATGTTAACACATCCAAAGTGTACAGCCATATGTAAATAAAGCTGCTACGTACGTGTAGGTACTTAATCAACGTGAGAATTTAGAGATGAGTGAGACCTAATGAATTATTGGAAAGTACGAGTCAATATTGAATGTGTGTATGGGTTTGAATGCTTTGAATGGATTTTGAGAAGATTTATACTGATATCGGGGTCTTTTTTCGCTTTTTAAAGCAATAAAGACAGTGATTTGTCAGTTATTTCTCTATTAAATGTTTTGGTTTCGTCAATTTGTTGTAAAATATCCGTAAATATCGATAATAGACCATTTGTTTACCTTTTAGTAGATATAAAATCAAAATAAAAGTGACAAGACGGTCGTCTGAATTGCTTTGATAAATATAAAAAGATAAATATATATTTATTTCTTAGTAAAACAGCGTTGCATACTACAAATATGACATGTTGCTCATTTGGTGAAACAGTATTTGGTCGTTGAAGTATTTGAGGCTGTAGTGGCGCAGGGACACAAGCAAGCAAAACTAATACAACGGTTGTGGGTTCGATTTTTAAACGAGACAAAATGCAGAGTTGAGTTCGGTCAGACAACACGTAATGTATCCAGAATTCAGTGGAAAATATAGAACGAAAGGGTCTTAATAGGAACGATGTGTCTTAACACTGGGAACCTCCCAGGTACCCTCTGCCTATCCTGTTATGAGCTAGATAAAAGATGACAAATCTGGCCTTTTTTAAATATTAAATACCTATGTTCATTGCAGATTGTTGTTACCTAATTTCAATTTCGTCTACTTCAATATTTCAGAAAGTACACACGAGGAGATGAAATATTTATTTAAACTTATATTTCCATTTCTCGCTCTGGTGTCGAGCCAAAGCGCGGCGTTGAGTTCAGCCACTCAACACGCAATTCCTCCAGAATTCAACTGAAAGTGGGGAACAGAGTGTCTCAACACTAGGTTTCCTCTGCCTACCCTGCTGTGTGCGGGATACAGCGTAAGGCTGAGTTTTTTTACAAATACGTCATTTTCGTAACAAATGTCTAATACTTATAAATAAATTATGACATAATATACTTAATCTCAAAGCATTATTGAGTTATTGTTATTTAATTGGGAATTTTACAAATTAGTCAGTACAAACTTCTAACAATAATATTGTTAAACAAGATGAGTTCACTAATATACCTAATATTAGAACATATTATAAAAATTATTACAATAATTGAGAGCGATCTAAATGATGACTACATTATATATTGTTACATATGTTTAAACAGTTTTGAGTATGACAAATAATTTAAGATGATAACTGAGAGTTGAGGTCACCGTGGCGCAGTAGTACAAGCGTTTGAATGTAAACGCGACAGTTGTGGATTTGATTGCCACTCGGGGGAACGATGTTACTTTAATTTCTCTGCTCTATTAGGTAAAGCACACAATGCCTCATAATTTGGTCGGAAAGTGCAAAATATTGTGTTTTATCACTAGATCCTTATTGTGAACTCTGCTCTATTAGGGAATTATCAAGCTTTAGTTAAAATAAAAATCGGCCAACCGCGAGTCGGACTCGCGCATCTAGGGTTCCTTACCGTTATGCATATATATACAAATATAAAAAATCACGTATGTGTATGAGAGAACCCTTGAATGTTTTATTATTTTATTTTATTATTTTTTAATTTTTGTTGTTATAACGGCAACAGAAATTATTCAACTGTAAAAAAATCAATTGTCTAACTATCACAGTTCATTAGATACAGGCTATTAACGAATAGACAAACATAAAGCAGAGTCCCCGTTTTACCCCACGTCCCCAATCCGCAATTTCAAATGCGAGAAAGCTTACAAATAAAACATCTCGTACAACATACAAAAACTAAATAAATACAAACATAAAAAAAAATATTAAATCAGCTTAACGCTGTATTCCGCACACAGCAGGGTAGGCAGAGGGAACCCAGTGTTAAGACACTCCCGTTCCCCACTTTCTGACGATTTCTGGAGGCATTGCTTGTTGAGTGGCAGAATTCAACGCCGCGCTTAACTTCGACACCAGAGCGAAGAAATGGAAATATAAATTTAAGTAAATATTTCATCTCCTCGAGTGGGAATCGAACCCACAACCAGTCGGTTTTACAGTCACACCTCGTGCCGCTGCGCCACGACCGGCCTCAAATACAAACAATATTATAATTAAAGTTGTAAAGAAAGTACAATAAAAACTCTCCGCTTTGATATAAGAAAATCCTTATCCTAGAAGTATAAGAGACTAATCGAACATTAGTGATCGTGTCCGGCCATTTAATATAAGGAGTGACTTTCGATCGAGTTGAGGTTACCACGCCGTATATGGCTGTATGTACCGTTTCGATAATACCTTTGAGTGTAGTATACTTTACAATTTTACTCTTTGAGTATGTAGGTTTTATTTTATTTATTTTTTTAGTTTCACAGTGTGACTGCCAAATCGACTGGTTGTGGGTTCGATCGAGATGTAATATTTATTTACATGTTTATTTTTACATTTCCCGCTCTAGTGTCGAGGCAAAGAGCGATTTTGAGTTTCGTTTCTCAACACGCAATGCCACCAGAACTTAGAGGAAAGTGGGGAACAGAGTGTCTTAACACTAGGTTCCCTCTGCCATCCGTGCTGTGTGCGGATGCAGCGTGAAGCTGATATTTTTTAGTTTCACGCTATATCACACACATAATAAACCTGAGAAGCTAGTGTTAAGACACTCCGTTCCCATTAAGACATTTCTGTAGTGGAACTCAACGTGTAACTTTTCCTCATTACCAGAGCAAAGAAATTAAAATAGTAAATAGTTCATTTTCTCGAGTTGGAATCGATTCGATTTCAGCCCCTGCGACACGACTGGCCCCATTATTTTTTTTTTATAATAATTGATAAAAAAATTATAATTCAAATAAACGTAAAAACAATATTTTTAACAAGAAGCTATCAATATATATTACTATTTACCCTCTACCTACATATATCACATATACATTTATAGGAACTACTAAAATTGAATAAACATTACAATCCAATCATGTACAATAATAAATAATTACTCATATTAAGAACATGTCAAGACAACTTTATAATTTGGTATAAGACTTTAAACCTCCCTTATTTTTACTACCCTGTGGGCGCGTGGTGTACGTGAAAGCTCTGCATCATCATTTCGACACGCCCAAATGGAGGTACCATAATAATAAAATTTGCCAAAAATGGCGGTGTCTGTTATTTTTACGGAACTCATTACAGAATAAAATGAATTAAATTAATTGTTACTGGCTAACTATAATTAAATGGGTAATTTCTTTTTTTTTAGCTTTACACTGTATCCCTGGGAAACCTGGGAATATAATGTTTAAATTTTTCGTTCCTATGAAGACATTCTCGTACCCCACTTGCTGGCATCGCCTGTTGAGTAACGGCTCAACTAAACGCGGCGCTATACCGTACGCGTTACCAAGTCGAGGAAATGAAAAAAATAAATATTTTATTTCCTCGAATCGGATTCGAACCCACTACCTGTCGCGTTTACAATTACAAGCTTGTGCCATTGCACTACGACTGGCTTCATTGGTCATTGTTATTCTTATTATATTAATTTGACAGATTAAAATAAATGTCCACTTATTTTCTTTGTATCCATACGTTACACCGGAAACAGCAGAGAGAATCTTTATCAATTGATCTATCTATTCAGTGCTTTATACTATACTATATTATATACTTAAACTTATTAAAAAAAATATTTTTCTCTTCGTGTAGAATAACACTTACGAATATATTTAATATTTCAAATATGAAAAACATATTTTAATCCTCACTCGAGAAAATGAAATATTTATTATTTATATTTCCTCGCTCTGGTAATGAGGCAAAGCGAGCCATTGAGTTCCGCCGCTCAACGCGCAATGTCTCCAGGATTGTGCAGTCTTAATGGAAACGGAGTATACTAACATTAGGTTCCCAGGTTCCTTCTACCTATCTTGCTATGTGCGGAATACAGCGTCAAGCTATGAACGGGTTTTTGTATACTTTTAACATTTTTAAAGTATCATTCCACAGTTCAACACTAACGTTTACACTACACCAATAAAGCTCAATTATAATATAAATCATGTTATTTACATAATAATTTGCATAAACTAAAAACTCTTTCAATTCCCTCGTCCAATATAAACTCAGTAAAGCCTTATTAGGGCAGGCGCCTCCGGCCAGTTCTGCGATTAGCAGTAAACCAGCGGGAACCTAACTTATGTATTATGTATGGAACCAGCCACGCTACTGACTACTGGCTGACCGTTGTACGTGCGTTCTTTCTCTAACGAGATATATTGATTATGTCTTCCCGTCGGATGGGGAGATTGATGGTGTATCTAATGTTGAAGCTAAATTACAGAACATTGACTGTAGCGTGGTTTTAAGTTTGATTCTCTTTTAGGGGAATGATTGAGGTTAATATATTTATTCTTTTCTGTATGGTGAAACAGAGCGGCTTGTTAATTAGTGCCAAAACATGTTTTAAATTAAGGTGGAAAGTGGAGAATGAAATGTGTTGACACTGGGTCGTCACTACTCTCTGCCTACCCTGGTATGCAATACTCCTTGAGGAGTGCTGAGATAAAAGTTTTCTTTTCATCAGCTTCACGTTATTCGCATATAATGTTTAGACTCCGTTTCCTATAATCGGACCAAGTTTTGAAACATGGCGTGTTGATTGTTGGTGACATTATGTTATTATCATTTTCCCAAACATTTAAAACGCAATATTTTGAATTACTCAGATCGGGAATCGAACACACAACCTTCGCGTTTGCAGGCAAATGCGGCATAGCATCAACAGCCTTAAAAGTTTAAAAAAAAAACAAACTTAACGTAACTTTCTATAAAAAATCTAAACAATTATAAAAATCCACCATTTTCGCACTAATAGTTGTTAAAGCGATATTAAATATCATCTTCAAGTGCGCTAACAGCTGGAGCATCTGCACTCTGTCTCTCATCTCAAATGAAGATGCACGTGGTGATTTATATTTAGATTGCGTTACGGTGTCTGCTGTTTCGCCTACTTTAATTAAGTATGGTTGTGTGATTTTTGGTTTTTAAACAAGTTTTTATATACTATGAAGATAAAGCGTTCAGCACTATTTTTGGCTAAAACTGGACGGTGAGTGGGGAACGGAGTGTCTTAATATTAGGTTCCTTCTGCCTGATTTTTTTATTTCAAAATTAATGATTGAAAACATAAAATTGGTTTTTTTTTTCAAAAATTTACATTTTATTGTTGGTCAGTTAGCTTATTTTAATTTCAGATTCAGATAAACACTGCGTCTCGTCATTATTATAGGCATTTGTGCTATCATTAAAAAAAATCAACTGCTCTCCGCCCTTAACATCATAACTATATATCAAAAAATAAAAAAATAAACTTAACTTAATATTTTCATCTAAACCTATGAATTCCTAAAAAAAACATTAAATTAAAGAAAAAATAAAATGAAACATGGCAACATATTGATCAGCATCCAGCCATCCCGTTAGTAATGCGTCTAGAGAATGTGTGTCAAACATTTGTGCTGGCGATTTCGATTGACCCACTCTAGAGCTAAACGTACCTAAGTACTTTGTATGTATTTCCTGCTACTGTGAGATGATTATCTTTTAATTAAAAATTTAAAAAAAAATCAGCTTCACGCTGTATCCCGCACACAACTAGGTAGGCAGAGGTAATCTAGTGTTAAGACACTCCGTCCGTCACTCCGCTGTATTCTGAAGGCATTGCGTGCTGATTGGCGGAACTCAACGCCGCGCTTTGCCTCGACACCAGAACGAAGAAATGGAGATATAAATTTAAGTAAATATTTCATCTCCTCTCGTGTGGGGATCGAACCCACAACCAGTCGGTATTACAGTCACACTTCGTGCCTCTGCGCCACGACTGGCCTTTATACAATATATAGAATATATAACACAAAGATTTTTTTTATTAGGAACCAGTTAGTTAGTTTCTGAGATTAGAGCGTCCAACCAAACAAACATATTCTTCTTTATATAATAATATTTCTATAGAAAATCATTTAATCATTTGAGCGTCAATTTCCATACGACACACCCATATATAACAATTAGTAAACACATATCGTGAGCAAGAACAATTAATAAAACGAATCACAACACTATCGGTGCTATTATTTAAATAATAATTTATGTAGATCGATTTGAATAAAAAAAATATTCTATTTTGTTGCATAGAATGCAACTAGTAGTAATAAGTATTTCGAATTTTTAATAGACGGATGTTTATAATTTTTTTTTATTAAGTAATATCACTTTGCTTTTCCTGCTTCTTGTTGTTAGCAAAAATAGACCTTGGAATTTTTTTTGTTTATTTTCACGCCCCAATCCCGCATATGGCAGGGAAGGCGCATAGTGTCAAGACACTACGTTTCAGGATATTACGTGTTGGATTGAGCAATTCTATGCTGCGCTGTCTTGTTCCAGTGCAGAGCGAAGAAATGAAAATATTTTATTTACTCTAATGGATATCGAACCCAAAACGATCAGTCACATACGGCTCTTACTGTTGAATTAGAAATTATACAGTATCCAAACTTAAATATTAAATAAATATTTTAGAAATTGTGGCTTACTTTACATTTACTACCGAATTTACCTATATTTATTATTATTTATTTAGTTCCTTTATGTTATCAAACTTAAGTAATTCGTTCTTGACGTCATTTAAAAAAAATACGTTAAAAATAATGAAAGTCAACTTCATCGATTGACAAAAAAAAAGTTAGTACAAATGCTTTACGTAAAAAAAAAATTTACAATTCTTAAAAGGAACGTAAAAGTGTACTTCCCCAATATTCATATCGATTTCCTCATGCCTGCCTAGAAAATATAAAGTATAGACATTAGGCATATTATGTATAGATACATAGTATGGACGTCGTGTCGTGACCGTTCGACGGTGAAAAAATGCGTTTCGGCGATGCGTGAAAACGCCCAGTCCAAAACCTTTGTGTTCGATGATTCGTGATTACGTTTCGTTTCCTTATTTCTAGAAGTTGTTTGTTTTTATTACATTGTACTTCTACAACTACTACTTCTATTGTAGTATAATGTAGTAATTGTGAAAGAGTCGATATAATTTTATATCTTTTAAGTTTTTTAATATGTTGAATTTTGTGGAGATAACTTGTGAGTTATTGATATTGCATCTTCATGTTGTATCCCGTATATAGCGGGATAGGCAGAGAGAATCTAGTGTTAAGTCACTCCGTTTCCCAGTTGAGCGGTTAGAATGCCATTTTCATGTTTTAGAACGGTTAGAACGGTTTAGCGGTATAAAATTGTTAATATTATAGCCAATTTATACAAAATCTTCACATAAATTTAAAAAAAAACTTTACTTAAATTAAATTATAATCTTTGTGTTTTTTTTATGTATAAGCCATATTACTATTAAGTGAATTAATTTAGATATATTCAGTAGTTTTTGCGTGAAAGTAGACAAATAGTCATCCTCATTTAACATTTCTAATATTAGTAGGATTCTACAATAAATAATATGATTTCTGTGGATCGTGTATATCCATCTGAGTCTATCCGTGACCACGAACTAATATTTAATACTAAATTAGATAAATAAATAAAATAATTCCATTTAAAATGTGTAATAATTATGAAAATCAAGGATTTTATTGTAGATCGATGTTTTCGTTGCACTTAATAAAGAAAAATAATGAATGGAACCGATAATCACCAAACCTGTAATTATTCCGCACAAATGAATACTTTAAAAGCTATTATTACACTCCAATCAATTATAGGCGCGAGTGTGCTATGCTTTAATTTTTCACCTACAAATAAGGCTTTTTTCTACGCTACATAAATTGTAAAATAAAAATAAATAAATCAATTTAATGCTGTATATAGCAGGGTAGGTAGTGGGAATCTTGTGTTATGAGACTCCGTTCCCCATTTTGGGCCAACTTTTTCGGGGCACTGCGTGTTGAGTGGCAGAACTCAGCGCTGGCGCCGGGCTTTTGCCTTGATGACAGAGCGAAGAAATGCAGATATTAGTAAATAATAATTAATTTCCTCGAGTGGGGATCGAACTCACAACCAGTCGCGTTTACAGTCGCACTTTGTGCCGCTGCGCCACGACTGGCCTCGAAAATTTGAAAAGTTCAAAAAATACAAAATAAAGTTATATCGGAATATACATAGTTCCCAATAAATGTAAAATAGCCAAGAAAAATGCTTATATTTAAAATAAGTAGTTTTATCGGATAGAAGAAAAATGTTATTTTATTGTTAACATTTTTACTAGTCTATGCTTCTACTAAAAATAATAGCATGTACAATTTTATATTAACTAATTTTTCGCCTAAAATAAATTTAAATGGCCGTTTCAACCAATATCGGTGCTAATTAGATTAAATAATTCAATAATAAGATTAAGGGATTCGTTACACCAAACGGTTTCAACTCCGAAGTCCGTATAATGTAGGGCAACCAAAAACAATATCGGCCTATTTAAACAAACCGAGCTCGGAGGCTACCGTCGAAAAGAAAACAAACGGTATAAATGATACATTAATAAATTTTATTTTTAATACTCTACGTATAAAATAATTACAATGTTAAATATGCTATATAACATTGTGGCTCGGTTGTGTAATATTTGACTGGTAATATGACGGTTGTGGATTAGACTTTGAGCAGGAATTTATTGTTAACTAACGCGGAGTTGAGTTCCGCCACTGCCAATATGTAATATCTCAAACATTTGGCCATAAAGAAGAGCCGTTTCCGTTTTCTCCATTCTATTTATCTCTGATATATGCAGGAGTGGATATAAGTGTTTGTAAATTTTTTTTCCTATTTTTTTATTTATCTTTTTAGATGACCTAAGGTAACTGATACTTGGCAAGCGTTCGAATGCTAGTCAGTCTTTTTCACATTCGCCGCTAAAATATGCATGAAAACAATTTTGCTTCAACGTTTTGTTACTTTTATTTACGTTTCTTACATTTTTAACATTCTCTTATGTGTATTGTGTATAGATTTTTATATTGTTTTCATTATATTTTATTACTTGTAATCGTGGCAGGATGTGAATATACACTAGGATTACTAAAGCAATTATGAATTTCGAATATACATGGAACAATCAAATCAACTATCTCCGATAAGGCATTTCAGTAATAATTTAATAGTACGTACTCCGAAGGCGGCACTAATAGATTGATTTCGAATCCGACGCTCTTACAGAGAATGGTAGTGAGCGTTATTGCACATTTAAGCCCCC